>JAWQFJ010010860.1:140000-187642 GCA_034096865.1 Theodoxus fluviatilis
CTCTCTCTCTCTCTCTCTCTCTCTCTCTCTCTCTCTCTCTCTCTCTCTCTCTCTCTCTCTCTCTTCCCCCACCTCCCACCCCCCTCTCTCTCTCTTTCTCTGAGAAGAAGGTCTACATCGTGAGATGTAATATTTATGCTCCTGATACTGATCGGTCCTCCTACTGGGCCAAAGCCCTATACAAAAAAGAATTCGTTTTTGTTCTCTCTCTCTCTCTCTATCTCTCTATCTCTCTCTTTCTCTCTCTCTCTCTCTCTGAGAAGAAGGTCTCCATTGTGAAATGTTATATTTATGCTCCCGATACTGAGTCCCAATTGTACTGGGCCAAAAGCCTTTACAATAAAGCATTTGTTTGTTTGTCAGTTCTCTCTCTCTCTCTCTCTCTCTCTCTCTCTCTCTCTCTCTCTCTCTCTCTCTCTCTCTCTCTCTTTCTCTCTCTCTTACACACACACACACACACACACACACACACACACACACACACACACACACACACACACACACACACACACAATTTCTCTTTTCCATACCACACATACACCCATTCTGACAGTTACCTTGCTTCTCTACACCCCAGGGGAGGGAGGCCCCCAGTCGACTGGTGTCATGGTCTGGCCTGCCATAGTAGTTGTACCTTTCCCCCACATAGCAGAAGGGCTGCTTCTGCCCTCCTCGTAGGTAATGGTTGGACATGTCATAGGCATGGCGATCCATGGGGTACTTGAACTTCAGGTGCCGGGTGGGTTTCTGGCTCATGAAGAATGCAGCCTCAGACTGGAAACCAGTGAGAAAAACTTGTGAGCCATAGTGATTTATTTTCTGAGATCAACATGGCAGAGTTCAATATGTGTTGCATGAAATTTCTTATCTGTTCTCCAGTTCCCAGTCATAGCCCACAACATTATCTTATGGTTCCCCTACAGATCTTTCTTGGTGAATCTGGCACTTAATTGTTTTTCTTTGAAAATGGGCTTCAGCATCAAATCAAAGGAAAAATCAAAGCAGAAGTTACATGTCGGTTTGCAAATTATATATGCAGATTAACTCTGGGCATAACTCTCTCACACAATTGAGGATTATTGAATATATATTATTTTCTTCAGGGGGCAAATTCAAATTATTAACTTTTTTTAAGGGTTGTCATCAATAGCCGACGGCATCCCCCCAGAAGCTCTCAAGGCAGATTCAGCAGCAGCAGCAGCAGAGATGCTACACCCTCTCCCAGTGAAGATATGGGAGCAGGAGCAAGTGCTGGCCGACTGGAAGCTTGGGTACTTGGTAAAGCTTCCCAAGAAAGGTGACCTTTCCCAGTGCGGCAACTGGCAAGGTATCATGCTGCTGTCCATCCCCAGCAAGGCGCTTACCAGGATCATCCTAGAGAGACTGAGTGAGGCATTAGACAGGAGGCTTAGAGCAGAGCAGGCAAGGTTTAGGCAAGATTGATCATGTACAGACCATATCACTACTCTGCGCATCATCATTGAGCAATCCATTGAATGGCAGTCTCCGCTGTACACAACTTTTGTGGACTTTGAAAAAGCATTCGACAGCGTCGACAGGAAAACCATCTGGAAGCTGATGCAGCACTATGGAATCCCGCAAAAGCTCATAAGCATCATCCAGTAGCTTTATGAGGACTCATCTTGCCAGATTATTCACAACGGGAAGCTGACTGACCCCTTTGCAGTGAAGACAGGAGTGAGACAGGGTTGTATGCTCTCGCCGACATCCAGATCATCATAGACTGGATCATGAGAAAAACCACGAGGGCAGCAACAATGGCATCCAGTGGACCTTCACCAAACACCTAGAGGACCTGGTTTTTGTGGACGACATCGGCCTCCTGTCCCACAAACAGCAGCATGCACAGTCCAAGCTAACCTGACTAGCGGAGGAGGCAGGAAAGACCGGCCTGAAAATCAACACCAAGAAGACAGAGGTGATGCGTATGAACAACCGACTACATCAGCTACTACAGCTACAGGGAGAAGACCTAGTGGAAACTGACCACTTTGTCTACTTAGGAAGCATGGTCAACATTGTTGGCGGTGCAGACGACGACGTTAAGAGCAGGATAAACAAGGCAAGGGTATCGTTCAACACCCTGCGTCCCATCTGGAACTTCAAGACCTTATCCCAGCGCAGCAAAGTTCGCATCTTCAACACTAATGTGAAAGCAGTCCTCCTCTATGGGTCCAAAACATGGCGGGTAACCAACACCATCACAAATAAGGTACAGACTTTTGTCAACAAGTGCTTGCGCCACATCCTCAACATCAGGTGGCCTGAGAAGATCTCCAACACAGACCTATGGAAGAAAACCAACCAGAACCCCATCAGTCATGACATCAAGAAAAGGAAATGGGGGTGGATAGGTCACACACTGCGCAAACCAGTCGACAATGTCACGAGGCAAGCACTTGACTGGAACCCACAGGGAAAAAGAAAAGTGGGACGGCCCAAACAGTCGTGGAGAAGGTCTGTCGAGAGCGAAGTGAAGGACGCCGGAATGACGTGGACTCAGCTGAGGAGATCACCCCAGAACAGAGTGCGTTGGCGAGATGTTGTTGCAGCCCTATGCTCCACCAGAAGTCTACAGGAATAAGTCAAGTAAGTCAAGTCATCAGCAGCCATTTTTTATGGCATAGAAATCAACTTACACTAATTTTATAAATTTTAATTATTCAAATCAATTACTCTTTCCCTTGTGAAAGTCTAATACACAGCAAGCAGACTGAATCATGACCTGAGAGGGATAAGCAATACCTTCACTTCTATCTCTCTCAATTACACCATCATTAGGGCTATTCACTGGAACCATACCTGTGCTCCTTTTCTCTATGTCTATAGAAGTTACCATGCAACAACCTCACAAAGCAAAAGAGTTGATTAGGTAAGGACTGGCTCAATGCAGAACAAGGACCTGACATGCAACAAGTAGAAAACCACTACCAACCTTCTTGTTGAGGTAGATCTGTTTTTCACTCATCCATGTGTACTGGTCATTTGGTGTACGGGGTCGCCCTGTAATCATATCGGTGCGCGTATCTGGTTCTGGACTGGCCATGATGAACTGGAAAGAACATAGCAGTACAATGTAATAAACGGCAAAGGTGAATCTTCATCAGATGAGGAAATATATATATGGAAATATGGAAATATATACATACATGTATATGGAAACCTTCTGTCCATTTTCTCCCCTTTCATGTACTGTCAATCAAGAATAAAGACAGGTTTTCCCTTTGAGCAACAATACTCTATCAAATCTAACTTTCATTCTGCCATTCCAGATGCACATTCATTAGTCTACCTGTAGGGAGAGAATATGGTCTGCATGTTGATTCATCATTAAGTAATTAACTAACCGCAAGAGATGTATTCATTGGTGTGGCACGTGTGTGTGTGTGTGTGTGTGTGTGTGTGTGTGTGTGTGTGTGTGTGTGTGTGTGTGTGTGTGTGTGTGTGTGTTTGTGTGTGTGTGTGTGTGTGTGTGCCTGAATGCAAGTGTGTGTGCATGTACATGTGTGCATGTGCACATGCATGCATGTACCTGTGAGCACAGATTTGTCTTCTTGTGCATAATTCTTTGTCTTATCCATAGGTATTTGCAAATGTATTTGTTTAAATCCACCAATAGACAAACTTTTGCCTGACCATGCACAGTTCCATGCAGACATATGCTTGTGTCAATCAAACCAATAGTCTTGTAGTCTGAAATGGTCACTGCATCTTATGACAGTAACTTACTTAATGGAACATGTCCATCTAACTATTGCTGTTTCTTTGTGTCTCCTCTATTTTTTCTTTCTGTCGGTCTGTCTGTCTTTTCGTGTCTGTTTTCTATCTATACATTCCTCCTCCTCCCCTCCCCCCCCCCCCCTCTTTCCCTCCCCCAATTTTCTTCCCACTTTTTTCACACACTCCTTCGCTGCTTCACTCTCTCCTCTCTCTCTCTCTCTCTCTCTCTCTCTCTCTCTCTCTCTCTCTCTCTCTCTCTTCTCTCTCTCTCTCTCTCTCTCTCTCTCTCTCTCTCTCTCTCTCTGCGCATATCTCTGTCCCTCTCTCTCTCTCCCCCCCCCCCCCCCCCCCCCCCTCCCCCCCCCCCCTCTCTCTCTCTCTCACACACACACACACACACACACACACACACACACACACACACACACTAACACATACACACACACACACACACACACACACACACACACACACACACACACACACGTACGTACACACTCTCACACACTCTCACACACAGATAAAATAAACAGCATACGGTAATGGGTCTATATCGAATAATTTCCAGATACTTCGCAGAGAAGTCCTCTCAATATGCTATGGATCGTTACCTGTTCTCTTTACACTCTCAGGGAATTGTAGGTAAGGTAGTCCTGTGAAAGTTTGACAGGAAGTTGTGAAGTCAAAATGGCGCCCGTTTCCATAACTATTGGGAAGCTATCCATGACAACTACAGAAGAAAAAAATAACCTCAATATTTCACAATTCCAAAAAAACCACAATATAAAATGTTCCAAATGGGGGTGGAAAATATGCATTTTTCTTGTTTGTTAGTAGATTCGTGTCTCAGGAAGTGTCATTATCTGCGACGCATGCGCCTTTCAGTGCATGTGCTTGTTCCGCGAAAAATCGTGTGCTTGAGTTGTTAGAGGACACGCTGACAGGTGGTTCGCATTGGCACGCGGGAACTTTTCGCCTTGATTGACCTGTATTTGCCGGAACCTCTTCAATTGTCCTCTCACCTTTTCGCAGGTATCTCTCTTACTTTAGATAGCGTGGTAGTTTTTACTGTCTGAAAGTTTGATGACATTTTGTCCTCGGTTATCTGGTGACTGGTCGTTGGTGTTGATCATTCTGATGATGACAATCGGTTTCTGAGTGTTAACACCGGACTGTGGTCAACTGGGCACGTACGCATGGTCGGTACTTGACCTCATTTAGGTCGTCTGCTTGTAGATGCCCCGCTTCAGAGTTTTGAATCAACTTTGTGCCGTCGTGGTTGAAATTAGTATGGTTAGGATGAATCGATGATCTGGATCGGTGGATGCTCCAACTACTTAAAGTGGAGGCAGGAAGATATTTATGTTTCAAACTTTCATTCTCAGTCGTCTCGGGCACATTACTTGTAGCCTATATCTCATTTAATGTGTAAGGAGTAGATGGCATTCCCATCTCATTAAACGGGTTAGTTAGAGAACCGTGATGATAAAGAATAAGAGTTGTTCTCCCGAGTTCGTGACTAAAACCAGGAAAATGGAATAAATTTTATATTTTCACTTTAGCAATTCTTAATGTCATTTTTGGACACCTTAGTCATTACAGTATCAGAGAATCATGTAACCAAAAAAGCAGCAGCAGTAGTCCATTTGTGACCTCGCATGAAGCGTGCGTTACCCTGTCTTTGAAGTTGATTTTCACGTACAGTTATTGTGACATCGCGGTTTTCTTGCTGGGAAAAGCTAAATACAACTTTAATTAACAGATTCACAGCAGAATTTTAAAACACCAATACTTTGCTGCAGATAGTTTGTGGAGCGTGTTGGGTCAGCCGTTCCACTTTTTGGCCGCCATTTTGACGGCAATTTTACATTATTTATTACTCTAACATGCACAAACTTTACTTTCATCAAATCCCACTGCTCATGGTGTTTCTTGGACATCTGTACAACCACCTGATGCAATGTTTCTTTGCCTAAAACTAAAAAATAGCTGGTTATAAGAAAATTTAATAGAGCACCCCATCCAGTCACGAACTCGGGAGAACAACTCATAAGGATTACACAGTTTTGAGATGAGATGGCTTTTCTACAAATGTTTTGGAATCGATAACGTTACTGTGCAAATTTGCAGCCGGAGGTGGCGGTGATTCCACCGCAGGCGTTTTTACTCTTGGTTATGTTTTGTGCGCTACTTAGTGTTGTTGTGAGTACCCGATACATTCTCTCTCTCTCTCTCTCTCTCTCTCTCTCTCTCTCTCTCTCTCTCTGTATTCTTGACCAGAAGTTCTGCATGGTAAACAAACATGGTGGAAGTGGGCTCCAAGTTGGTATCTTAGATCTGTCTGATAAGTTTGTCCTTTGCCAGTGCTGTTCATAATCACACAGGCCAGATTGTGAGCTTTGAATGAACCATGGAACCAACCCAAGTCATCCTTTTGTTTAACCAAGCCTGCCCTGGCATGGAAACTGTACGGTGTACCATGGTTCACTAATGCAGTTTTGTTAGGCCTGTTGGAACTGCTTTGACTGGCTGCCAAACAGAAACTTCTTGTTGGTGGATTTCAGCAAACTGTCTCACTAAGAACCACCACACCTAACTTCTAACATCTCTAACAATACAAACATGAAAAGAATGTGAAGAAACATGTTCAAGCCTCCTCCTCCAATAAGTCATAACCATCCCATGGTTGTTCAGAGAGATGTGATACCAAGAAGTGAAAGAGAAAATGAATGTGAAACATGACATTAGATCAAACTAGGCAGAATTCAGTGAGACATGCAGTAGCAACTGGCTTCTGAGGAATTTTTTTCTGTGAAGATGGGTGGTCAGTATAGAGCTGATGTAGACAGTCAGAGAAAGTAGTGTTAAGAACACAAACCAAAAGGACTCATTTAGATGTGTAGGAGTCATTTTCTGCAGCTGTTGCAAACTCTACTGCTTTGATAGCCATACAAAAGTAGATTGGAATTTAAAATACTAGAAAGAAAGAAATAAATAAATAAATAATAAATTTAAATAAAACTGTTTTAAAGTAGATTGGAATGATGTTAACCAAGATGTGGAATTAATTTGTGAATGGTGAAATTTCTTGTTTATTTTAGAACCTCTAAAGGGCTATTGTGTAATGGCTTGAGTAAAGTAGTTTCAGTGTCATAGTAATTATATGGAACTAATGGCGTAGGCATGTAATAATGTATAACAGATTTTCTGAAAATCCCACCACTGCCCTGTACAGAAGAGGTGTAGAGTGACCAGTGGCAGCTTATCTTATAAAGGACACAAATTCCAATCCTGCCCTGTACAGAAGAGGTGTAGAGTGACCAGTGGCAGCTTATCTTATAAAGGACACAAATTCCACTCCTGCCCTGTACAGAAGAGGTGTAGTGACCAGTGGCAGGTTGTAAAGGACACAAATTCCACTCCTGCCCTGTACAGAAGAGGTGTAGAGTGACTAGTGGCAGCTTGTCAAGGACACAAATTCCACTCCTGCCCTGTACAGAAGAGGTGTAGAGTGACCAGTGGCAGCTTATAAAGGCAACAGTTGGTCTTGAGTTGTCTGAATGCAGACATATATCCACATGCAGGGTTATTTATAGCATATATAATGTGGGAAGTAATCAAGTCCTGCACAGTGTCAGTATTAAGGCCAAAAGAAAAAAGGTAACATGGCAAAAAAAAAATCAGGTTGGTAGGTTGGCCTGAACTTAAAAAAATAATTTAAAAATAGATGAGGCTAGATTAAGCTTAAATCACAATTTCTCTTTAACTAAAAATTTTTTTTCTTCATACTTAGTGGATTTCCCAAGTGCTTATAAGGCAGAAGAGATGGGATGGCACACTCTACATTGATTATCAGTTATTTCTTCCCTTTTGTTTTTTTACCTCTCTTTTTTTTGCATGACCAATAACAAGTTCTGGGTCAGCAGAGAACAAATGTTGGTCATGTTACTATAACCACAACTTTTTTTCTTTGGCCTAGTAATAGCATGCAAGTTACCTCAAGCTGTTAAGGCCAAAGAAAAATGTGGTTGTGGTTACACTTTCACAAGTTTCAGTAACCCAACTGATCCTTTTTTCTGCTGACCCTAAACTTTTTCCTGATCATGCTAAACAAAAAGAGAAAAAAAGTGGTAGAAACAAATTGATGGTAATCAACAAATAATGTGCTGCTCCATTTTCCCTACCTAATGAGCACTTGGGGAACCCACCATTTAAGTTATTAAAAAGATTTCAGTGAAAGAGATATTGTGATCTATTTTCAATCTGGCCTGTCCTATGAAAAAAAGATAGTATTTTTGATAAAGACCAACTTTTTCTGGCCATATGATCATAAGACAACTTCTTTTTTCCTTTCCGCCCAATCTTCTCATGATGTGGTGGCTTCATTATCTGTCATATCCAGGCTGCAGAATCGTCTCTCCTGCTACACCAGTGATGTTCATTGGCAGTATTCTTCACTCTATGTGTTTCTGGCTTCTTCCAACTGATAGTTGATGACATGGATTTATGCAAAGCACAGATATGTTCCTCTGGGGAAGGAACATGGAGTTGTCATTGCCGCACTGCTGGTTGCCGCACCAGGCATGTGGGTGCTGACCCCCGGACATGGCTGATACCGGTCTGACTACAAACCCAGAGTGCAGCTGCGTAGTAGTTGACTGCTGACATTGGACGTAGGCAATTTTTATTGCAGGCACCACGATGAACGGATCAGAGTCCAATCCAGATGTGAATGGACCGGAGTCCAATCCAGGTGTGAATGGACCGGAGTCCAATCCAGATGTGAATGGACCGGAGTCCAATCCAGGTGTGAATGGACGATCTGAAGAAGGGGAGAGGATTGTCATTCTGGATGCAGGAGCCCAGTACGGAAAGGTACAACTATGGACATGTATGTAAATAGAATGTCAAGTGCTGCCCAACTGTGCCTCTAGTCACCATTTGCATACCAACCCTAGCAGCTAGTGAAGAGGCAAACAATTAGATTGAGGATGGAAGCTAGAGGGAAAAGCTCATCCCTTCTCTGGCAGCTAGAGACAGTATGTGGATGGCAGCTAGAGACAGTATGTGGATGGCAGCTAGAGATAGTATGTGGATGGCAAGTAGGGGTGGAGTGTGGCAGTATGGACCATTGTTAACGATAAAGTGTGTGTATCAGGTGTCCCAAGGTGAAAGAGATGGATGAAGTGGCATCTTTGATGTGGGTTGGCAGACAGATATACCGTATTTTGTCTAATAGTGGCGACTCCTCTACTAAAAGCGCCCCCCATCTCCCCTTCCATCCCCGGCTCTTCCCCATCTGGTAAATGAAAATACTGACACTTACTTGAATGGCCAGGGATGTCGTAGTCATCGTAAGAAGTCTCCAGAGAACCATCAGTGCCGTCATCGCTGTCAGTGAGCACAATGGAGCTTTGGTTTTCCGGAGCGTCCTCCACCAGTTGCACTTCCGTCTCGGAAAATCCCTCAAACTCAACGTCAGACTCGTCAGTATCTTTGGCCAGGAAGAGATCATCTTAACTCCCATAGAGTTGTATAAAGCTCTCTTTGATTGGTGATTAACTTTCCTCATCCTCCTGCATAGCTGTGTTCAGTGAAAACAGTGGGTGATGTGGACTCAAATATACGCGTCTCCTCTGCAAATATTCATATGTTCGGGGCGACTATTAGACAAAAATGGTATCTCTTGTGCTTCCCACTTATTATGGCTGCTGGTGAGTGATTTAAAAGAAATGGCATTCTCTACTTAAGGAAAAACAAACAAACAAACTAAACCCAGCTGTGGTTGCACTACAGTAACATATGGGGGGGGGGGGGGGGGGGTGGTAGGTCAACCAGAACTTTAAAAAAATAAAATAAAATAAATAGTAGAGGTCAAATTGGACATAATCAGTTTCTCTTTTATTAAAGACTTACAAATTATTTAAAAAAAAGAAAAGAAATGTATCCCCAGAGTGCTCATAGGACAGGGAAAATGGAACGGCATGCAATTTGTTGATTACTGTTGATTTTTTTCCCCCCATGATCCCCCAAAAAGTTTAAGGTTGGCTGGGGAAAACAGGGCTGGTTGGGTTGCTGTAGTGTAACCACAATTATGTTTTCATTTTGGCCTAGGTACCCTACTGAAGAGAAAAAGTATCTGATTACAAAAGTGAGCAACAAAAGCCCAAAAATGCATTCACTTCTGTTTATATGTAGCTTATATGTACATACTTGTGATAACATCTTTGGAAATACTTTCACCTGTATGAGGTGTTATCTGGAAACACTGAACAGGAATAAACAGCAATCACTATATTCATACTTTGGAGGGAGCTAATTAAGGGTTCTTTTTTGCATGTTTTTATTTCTTAGTTTTTGTTATTTTGAATGCTGAGAAACTGTTCAATGCATCGACTTTTTTTTGCCTGGACAGAAGGTGCATAAAATTTATGTTTGTTAATTCAGTTTCCTTTTAGTGTGTGTGTGTGTCTGTCTGTGCGCGTGCGTGTCTGTGTGTGCGTGTCTGTGTGTGTGTGTGTTTGAATGTGTTTTCCCACCTGACTGTCTGCTGCACACACGCACGCACACACACGCGCACATACACACACACATGCACACACACACACACACACACACACATATGCACACACATGCACACAAGCATGCAACCATTTATAAATACAATACAGTACGATACAATACTTTACTTAAGCTTCCATGATAGGAGAATTGCTTTGCAGTTTCCATGTACAGATTATAAAATACAAAATACATACAGAGGGTGTTTTAAAAACATGTGATGATACGTACAGAGGACACATAAGTTTATAACATCAGGAGGATGTGTGATTAAGTAGTATGGACACAGAGCTCTCTGAGGTAAAAAGGTGATGAGTAACAATGACAAATACAAGTTTAGCGCCCAATTGCAAATGATGCGTGTGCGCTCATGTACATGCACTCATGTGCACACACAGACTTGTGCACATACACACGTGTGCGCGCATACACACGTACACCCACACATACTCACACATGCACACACAAGCAGACACACACTCTCACACTCTCTCACACTCCCTCACATACACACGTTATGGAGATGTAACAGTATGCAATATTTAGACCTTCTCAGGTTTTGACGTACTTCCTGGCTGGACTATGACGTCATTAAAAATGTAGTCAACGTTTGAGCATGTCGGTTGATCTGTTTCCCATCCATCCACAAAATCATTCAATCTTCTAACAGAAGAACATTACATGGTGGCAGCGATAGTGGATCATGGCAGAACTGAACAGTTTGCCGAACCCGAAGATGGACTGGGACAGCGCAGACAGATCAATTGCCTTAGCCGAGTTCAAGCAGCTTTGTCAACTGTGGTTCATTGCGAACGAGACTCCCGACGAACGTCAGTACAGTTTCATTTTACTGTGGTCTGGACCTGAAGGAATCAAGTTATCTAACACTTGGGGACTATCGGCAGAGCAGCTGAAAGATCCAAAAAACGTGTGGGATAAGTTTGCGGAGAGCGAGCCTCAGGACAACTTCAGAATTCACAGGATGGAACTACAGCGATTTCGTCAACAGACCGGTGAGTCTGTAAATGATTTTGTCACGCGTTGCAAAACCAAAGTTATGAAATGCAAACTTTCAGACAAGGCCAGAGATGAGCAAATAATCGAGCAGATTATTTCTGGAATCAAATACCCAGAGGCACAGCGAAAACTCCTAGCCAAAGATGACAAGATGACGCTAAAACAAGCCATTGACATTTGCCGCAACTTTGAAGCCAGTGTTTCCCACATGGAGAAGATGATCAACATCAACAAGCCCACTTCAGCTGTCGACTTTGTTTCACAACGTGACAACAAGCACAAGCTATGTGGCAACTGTGGACGGAAACATGACATCAAAAGATGCCCTGCGTTTAACACAAAATGCGACGGGTGTGGAAAAATGAATCATTGGCGGAAATGCTGTCGCAGCAAGCCGACTGAAAGCACTAGACAGCAACAACCTCAACGAGGGCGCGGAGACCAGCATGCTCATGGTTACCCGAACAAGCGACGACGCAGCCATACTCCACATCGACGGCACGATGTCGTCACCAATGAAGTTGACAGTGATATCGACATAGCAGATGATATGAACAATCTAGAGTTTCAACCGATCAACTTTTCCACTGTTGACACGAATGATGACCGCACTGAAGTGTACGCAAATCTCAACATCAAGCTGAACAGCAGCACACAAGCCTCACTGAAGGTAAAAGTTGACACAGGAGCTCAAGGTAATATTTTACCACTCAGAATTTTTCGTCGGATGTATCCAAGACAACTCGACGAAGATGGATATCCAAAAGCAGGAGCAACAAGACAGAAAAAAACCGTACTGATTGCATACAATGGCACCGTCATTAACCAGTATGGATCGATCTCTATACCGTGCAAGTATCAAAGTTCACCATGGCAACAGGAAGAGTTCTACGTCACAGACGGAAACGGACCAGCTATTCTAGGCCTACCAGGCAGCACTCACCTCAAACTGGTCACTCTTCATTGTCCGATTCAGGCATCGCCGATGAAGCCTCAGCATACTATTCCCATAGCAGATGAGAAAGAGCTGAAGAGCTTATATCCTGACAGATTTGAAGGCATTGGAGATTTTCCAGGAGATCTACACATCACGTTGAAAGAAGATGCTCAACCCGTCATCCAACCTCCACGAAAATACCCCATTCAGATAGTACCTGAAATCAAGGCTGAGCTGGAAAAGATGGAGCAGCTTGGAGTGATCATTCCTGTCCAAGAGCCGACTGATTGGGTCAACTCTCTAGCTTTCAGCAGGAAGTCGAATGGTGGGTTACGAGTATGCCTCGATCCCAAAGATCTCAACAGGAATATCAAACGTACGTATCACAAGACTCCAACACTGGAGGAGATCACCAACAAGTTCAGCGGAGCGAAAATCTTCAGCAAACTGGATGCCCGATATGGCTACTGGTCAGTCAAGCTGGACGAAGATTCAAGCAAACTCACCACATTCAACAGCCCGTGTGGCCGATACAGGTTCACCCGTCTTCCATTTGGTCTTAACGTATCCCAAGATATCTTCCAGGAACGGATGGATACGATCCTCAGCCAGTGTCCTGGAGTGATAGGCATCACAGATGACATCGTCGTCTACGGGAAGGACGATGAGGACCATGATCGCAACCTGCATCACTTGATGGACGTAGCAAAAACAAGAGGATTGATCTTCAACGAAGAAAAATGCTACATCAAGCGCAAGCAAGTCAAGTTCTTTGGAATGATTTACGATGCTGATGGCGTGCATCCAGATCCAGAGAAAACAGCTGAGATCAAAAGCCTACCCCCGCCAAAGAATGTCACAGAACTACAGCAGTTTCTTGGCATGGTACAGTACATGTCGCCTTTCATACCCAATCTCGCTGACCATACAACAGCACTGCGAGCGCTGACCAAGAAGGATGTCGCATGGGAATGGAACAGCTCACACCAGAAAGCATTCCAGAGAGTGAAAGACATGATATGTGATGACTTATCACTGACCTACTTTGATGTCAACAAACCAGCTGTCATCCAGGTTGATGCGTCACAAATGGGACTCGGAGCGACTTTGATACAGGACAACAAACCGATTGCTTTTGCAAGCAAAGCACTCAATGACACCGAGCAGCGGTACGCGAACATAGAGAGAGAACTACTGGCAGTTGTTTTCGGGTGTGAACGATTTCACACATACGTCTACGGAAAACACTTCACTGTAGAGTCCGACCACAAACCCCTGGAGCAAATTCAAAAGAAGAGTTTGGCGAACACCCCCCCTCGTCTACAGCGTATGATGCTTCGCCTACAACAGTACGACATGAACATCATGTATCGCCCAGGAAGAGAAGTGGTCGTCGCCGACATGCTTTCCAGACTTCACCCTATGGCCGGACCCGAGATTGACCTTGAGAGATCAGTCTTTGCAGTTGAATTTTCAGCAAATCGCCTGCAACAGCTGAAGGAAGAGACAAAGAAGGACAAACACCTAATGTCACTGAAAAAGATTATTGTAAAAGGATGGCCTGAGAAAGCAAGGGAACTACCAAAAAAGATGCGACAGTACTGGTCACTCAGAGATGTGCTGACAGTAGAAGAGGATATCGTTCTCAATGGCAGCCGAGTGATGATCCCAGAGTCTATGCAGAACTACATTCTAAAGAACATTCACACTGGACACCTCGGGATCGAGAAATGTCGCATGAGAGCACAGGCATGTGTATACTGGAACGGCATGAACCGCGACATCGAGAACTACGTCAAGAGATGTATGACATGTTGCAAGCACCAGCGGAATCAACCTCATCAGCCATTGCTTCAACATGAAGTTCCGGATCGACCGTGGCAAGTTCTAGGCACCGATCTGATGATGACAGGCGGCAGTGATTACATCATCGTCACCGATTACTACTCAAAAATGCCTTTCGTTAGAAGAACAGCTGCAGCGGGTCAGACAACGTCGTCAAACGTAATCTCATACATGAAACAGCTTTTCGGAGAGCAAGGAATACCACAAAAAGTCATCAGCGACAATGGTACACCATACGTTTCAACGGCATTCAAGGAATTCGCTGACGAATGGGGATTTGAACATGTAACCAGTTCACCCAAATACCCACAATCCAACGGATTTGCAGAGCGTAGCGTGCAGACGATCAAGAAGATAATCATCAAAGCCCAAGAGAGTCACACAGACATTAATATGGCACTACTGGTGTTCAGATCGACACCCATTGACCATCATATTCCCTCCCCTGCAGAACTCCTGTATTCCCGCAAACTGAAAACTGACATGCCCACAGTCATCACGAACACCCTACCCAACCGAAAGAAGATCGAGGACCAATTGCGTAAACGGCAGAAGACGCAGAAGAAATATCATGACAGGAGAGCCCACGAACTGCCAGCACTGCGCAAAGGTCAAAAGGTCATGATGCAAAAAGAAGAAGGAGGAAAGTGGACGCCAGCAACCGTGGTTCAGACCAGAAACGAACCGAGGTCGTATGAAGTTCGAGAACCAGATGGAGGAACTTATCGCAGAAATCGAAGACACATAAGGAACTTGCAGAAACCTCCTAAAGGACATGTTCGATTCAACCTCATACCACACATTATTAGTGACAAACAGTTGCTGTACATGGAACCAGACTTCGAAGATGAAGAAGATGATACCTCAACACATCCCCAGGAGAATCATGTTGAAATGCATCAACAAGAGCAGCAACGACCCAGGCGCATGATCAAGAAACCCGAAAGACTGATAGAACAAATGTGAACAATCATTGCTAATCAAAAGGCAATTTCGAAGAACAAATACTGCAAATTCATAAGCTAATAGGGCGTCAAACAAAGCAGTAAGTTCAACTTGATTCAGAGTTAAAGTTGCATGAACAATGTTAAAGTTAAAGTTATAGAGACAGTAACAAAGAAAAGTTAAAGGATTTTGCGGACAGACAAAAGACATTTGTAAGTGACAATCAATGAATTATATGTTATTCAATTTGAAACTGCTAAAAAAAATTCAGGTGATTGAAATTATCTTATGAGAAGAGGGATGTAACAGTATGCAATATTTAGACCTTCTCAGGTTTTGACGTACTTCCTGGCTGGACTATGACGTCATTAAAAATGTAGTCAACGTTTGAACATGTCGGTTGATCTGTTTCCCATCCATCCACAAAATCATTCAATCTTCTAACAGAAGAACATTACAGGAGAGGACTGGACAAATTTTTAAACACACATACGCACACTTGTGCGCGCGCGCTCACACACACACGCGTGCACACACACATTTTAACACACACACACACACACACACACACACACACACACACACACACGAGGTGCTACAGGCTGCATTGTGGTTGATTCAGCAGAGCAACAGCTTGAGGAAGGAAGGATTTCCTGTGTCTTTCAGTCTTGGTTGTGACAGACTGGAGTTGTTTGCCGGACGGAAGAGCTTTGAATTGGCAGTTGAGAGGATGAGTGAGTTCGCTTATGATGTGCCTGGCCTTACTAAGTGTTCTGTCAGCACAGAGTTTGTCTAAGCTGAGGAGCTCTGATCCAGTGATTTTACTGGCTGTGAAAATGATCTTCTGAAACTTGTTTTTATCAGCTTGGGAAAGTGTAGGGAGCCAATTCATGATCCTGTAGGAGAGAGTGCTCTCAATGGTAGCTTTGTAGAAGGATGTCAAGATAGAGCTGCTCACATCAAACTTTTTCAGCTGTGAGGAAGAAGGGTCTCTGCTGACACTTTCTGACAGTCTCCAAACAATGTTGTGACCATGAGAGGTTTGACTGGAGTGTCAGACCAAGGTATTTGAACTTGTTGACCTCTTCCACTTCCTTCCCATTCATGAGGATGTGTGTAACAGCCCTGCTCTTCTTCCTGACGTCCAGGACCATGCACATGCACATATACACACATGCACACACATGTATGCAAGTGCAAACACACACACACATGGTATATATATATATATATCAGTATTACAGTGCATACTGTAATAGGTGGACTGCAGGCAAAACAATGGTGGTGAATTCTCGTTTAGTACTGTGTCTACTTCCTTTCATAAAATTAGTAGTCTCACTTTTACTGGTTGTACACTGAGACGGCTTACTTTCTCGTGCAGTTTTGAGCATTTGCATTTGTTTGAAACCAAGTGCTTTGTATTTACAGGTGATTGACAGGAAAGTTCGAGAGCTGAGTGTGGAATCGGATATTCTACCCCTGGACACACCTGCATTTACACTGAAGGAAAAGAACTATAAGTAGGCATGCTTTTGTGTGCTTGTACGATGCTTGTTATGTGCTCATGGAGAGGATAATTGTGGTGTTTTTTTTTTGGGGGGGGGGGGAAGGTGGATGTGAAAGGGGTGTTGTTTTGAGGATAATGTGCAGAAATTGTTACTGGTTCGGCACACACACAAAATTGTTGTGGTTATGGTAACTTGGGGAGGGGGGAAGGATTAGCAGGTTGGCCCAAACATTTTCTTCTTTCCCCCCCCCCCCCCCCCCCCCCCCCCCCCTAAGAAGAGATTAGATAGAACATACATCAAAATATATCTTTCCCTGAAAAATGTTTTTCTTAACTTTAAAAGTGGATTCCCTGAGTGCTCATAGGTCACGGGAAACAGGACAGCATGCAGTTCATTGTTTACTGTCATTTTTTTTTGTGCTTAAAAAAAAAAAATTGGGTTTGCGGAAAAAAGGGGCAGTTGGGTTACTGTAACCACAGCTATTTGTACCCATGGGTGGCCTTATTATCAAATGCCAAAGTTATCTGTAAGTGTCACTCCAAAGCCATCTTCTGTTTCAACCTACTGTAGCATACAGTAATACTTTATCCATATGCTATTTTATATCATGTTCGTACAGTCTGTATACGGTTTTCCAATTGAGTAGATAAATTGCATGGACAAGAAATATGTGCAGATATCAAGCACAACTATTTGCTTTTAGTACAATATTTCACACTGATGTCGGTGATGATATTGCTTAGTCAGATGTTTCACTTTTCGTAGTGTTTCATTGGCTATTAGTATTACCCTTGTAATAAGTGGTTAACTTTGCTTGTTTCATTTTAGGTCTCATTTTCTAGCACTATTATCACACAGGATCACCTTTGCATCCCATTGGCCCATTTGGTGCTAGAGATGATTGCTTTTCACTGAAGAGGGTGTTTTTGCCTCACAGGGCCATCATCATATCTGGGGGGCCAAGCTCTGTCAACAGCGAGGATGCCCCGGTGTACGATGGGGAAATTTTCCGTTGTGGCATTCCTGTGCTGGGAATCTGCTATGGGCTGCAGGTGAGTGTGCTACTCGGTTGATTTTTCCATTGAGAATCTGGAAAGGCTTCCATTAACGGGCCACACTAGTGGACTCGTCCGAGGAGAGGGGCGTGGAAAGACGTTCAAGCTGTGAGCCACACAAACTAGCAAGCAACAGCATCTGACTGGCAAGCAATCTTGGTTAATTCCCAGTGAATTCGCAGTGATTCATTAATAAAATGACAAAATAAAATGGTTTTAAAAAACCTGGTATGAACGCAGCCAATAAGATGTTGTGTCCCTCCAGTTTGTGTTTCCCGCCAGCTTTACTGTCTTTCTCACATCCCTCTCCTCTCACGAGTTTACTAGTGTGGCCTGTTTATGGAAGCCTTTCCAAGAATCCTTCATGTGCTCATTGCTGTCATGATAAACTAAAGGTGGCATCCCAATTTGTCTGCTGGACAAGAAAGCTATGCCAGCTTGAATTAAAGGATGCAATTCATTTGAGGAGAGACGTTTGTTGGGGTCATGCTGCATGCTTGAATGAAGATTCAGATGGAAAGATTGTTGGACCAAGGGACATATGTAATGAATAGGCAGTGATACAATTGTCTATGTAAGTATGTTGGGACTCTAGTCCAGTAATGAGAGCACCTGCCCACACTTGCTGTCAGTGAGTGATAGCAGTGTTCTAAGCTGCACATCCAGAGCTGCGTCCTCAGGCAAGGGGCGTAGCACACCAGTGTATGTGACCATGAGCCAGCATAAGGTTGGAATACTCCCCCGAGAGTAGAGATGGTGCTGGTGCTTTACTCAATGTGTAGTATCAATCACTGTGTTTTTCGTCTGGTGCCAGTAAAGTGTAAAGCCGGTTTTTAAGTGGTATTTGCTAAGTCTTTGCAAATACTGGCCAAGTATTCAGTCTAAATTTGCTGGGTCTTGGCAAATATTAGCTGAATATTTGGTCAAATGTACTGGTTCTTAATTTGTTTTTGCCAAGACTTGGCAAATGTTTGCCAAGACTTGGGACATTTGCTTGACAGGTAATGCCAATACAGATTGGCCAAGTGGTCCAATGGTTAGAGGGAAAAGCATTAATCATTATGGGCCCCTCATATACTCATATGGGTCACTTAGCATAAATCCAGTATCTTTGCCTTTACTCCTTGATGTTTATTTAAATCTTTGCCTTTACTCGCAGCGGCTTACTGAATGTTTGCCTTTTACTCCAAGCGGCTTACTGAATATTTGTCCAGTGCTAATGACAAAGCTGCCTGTGCCCATCCTTGCCCCTGTCTGTGCAGATGCTGAACAAGGAGTTTGGGGGCTCTGTAGTGACATCAGACAAGAGGGAGGATGGTCAGTCAGAGATCACCGTGGTTACCAAGTCCCCACTCTTCAAGTAAGTTTTACATGGTGGTCTTTTGTCTCTGTCTTTTTTTAGCTTAAGTTCCTTAGTGTTGTCCTTGCCTTGCCTGATATTGCCCAGTCTTTGCAGCAGCAATCCTTTCTTGGTACATGTAAATGCAGTTTTTCACACTCGATTGATTGTGTTTCCATGATTAGAAAATTAACTGTTCACAACATTTTGCATGAGAATCTATTGAAAAGGTTAAAAAAATGCGTTGATAATTTCTGTAATCATAGCTAAGCTTAAACTCTTGTTCAAGATTTTCTCAATGCATACATTTAGAATACAGAATCATGTTTTGGAGAGTTTGGTGAGCGGATCAAATTGACAATTTCTGATCAGAAATGAGGCTATGCCATGGTCAGGGTTCTCTGTGTGTCAGTCTGTCTGTCTGTCTGTCTGTCTGTCTGTCTGTCTGTCTGTCTGTCATCTCTGTGTGTCTGTCTGTGTCTGTCTGTCTGTCTGTCTGTCTGTCTGTCTCTCTCTCTCTCTCTCTCTCTCTCTCTCTCTCTCTCTCTCTCTCTCTCTCTCTCTCTCTCTCTCTCTCTCTCTCTCTCTCTCTCTCAATGAAATAAAAGGGTCGGAGTGAAATTGCAATGTTCAGATGACCTCAGATCAGCACCCTGGTTCTTTGATTGTTTATTATTTATTCATTCATTCTTGATTTTTTTTTCAGGAACCTGGAGCCCAGGCAGCAAGTGCTGCTGACACATGGTGACAGTGTAGAGTCTGTGGCAGATGGCTTTGAGGTCATCGCCAGGAACGACAGCTTTGTGGCAGGTCAGGCTGAATTCTCTCTTTGCTTCATGACAACCTGTAGGCGTGCTCAGTCTTGCCGCTCTGCAGATCTTGCAGTACTTCTTGCTAGCAGTTTTTTTTAAGTTGCAAAGAGAGAATTGGATTTAGCTTACCAGGAAATTTAAAGAGTTGAAGAATGCAAAACTGAAAACACTTTCAAGGTGATAAGTTTCCTGGGCAGAGGAATGATAGTTTACAAGGTATTGGTACCATGCCTACCTCAGTCTGAATAGATATTAAAGTATTTTGGGACACTTTTTTGTGTGTACTTAGCAGGAAAGCTCTCTATAATGAAAGATCAGGTTAACTTAATTACAGGATAACTTTGTTGTTAAGAATTTGATATATAACTGTTGATTTTAGATGTCAAAATCTGTACATTGAAGCATCTACATGTTTGTTTTATTTAACTCACTGGAGTCGTGGCTAAATATTGTGATCGTTCTCCGTAATCGTAAGTTTTTCATGCATTTTCAAAAATATAATAAAGATACAAAGGCATAAGATAACAATACAAATTATAAATCAAATGAAAGCTTGTTTTTTACACTTTACATTCAAAGAATGATCTAAGGGATTAAAAATACTAATTATGAATTACACACCATAGAATTGAGTGTGCACATGTATAAAAATGAAAAAGTAGGAAAAAAATCGGTTCACTAGCTGTTATGGGAAGCTTACAAGCACCTAGAAAATGAGAAACTTTAAATGTCAATATCCAAGTAATGCAAATGTGTATTTACATTTAGTACAGACAAATACAAGCAGATGGAGGCTAGCGATCAACCAAATCAAAGTATTTGTTCATAGAATTGGAAGATCAAGCATTTTGCAGTACGCTTTCCCGCCTTTTTGTCAACATACACACCACATGCACAAAGGTTACCATTCCGATCATCAGGAGAAAATATAATACTAAAATCTGCTTGCAAATCCTTCCGCTATATAGGCTAACAAGATTTACCTCCCTTAGACCGTTATAGCGAAAGGGAGAACTTGGCAATCGCAACGCAAACAATCTCGTGATACGACTCTGGCAGGAGGGCACCTATCGTGATATTTCTTGCGATACGACTCCAGTGAGTTAACGGAATATTGAAGTTTTTTGTGTATGTACCCTTATTTGTTGTATATCTTTGCTATGTTCTCAGCAACATGTCAAGAGATTTTTTTCTGACTTTAATTCATTGCATTTTATAACTTTTCTTGTATTGCATCATGATGGCAAGTTATGTGTGCTGACAGCTATTGCATCATGATGGCAAGTTATGTGTGCTGACAGCTATTGGCAACGAGAAGATGCGCCTCTACGGTGTGCAGTTCCATCCCGAGGTGGACCTGACGGAGCAGGGCAAGGACATGCTGCGCAACTTCCTCTTTGGCGTGGCCAGCTGCCACGGCACCTATACCATGAAGTGTCGCATGCAGACCTGCATCGAGTACATCCAGGAGACTGTCGGCAGCAACAAAGTGCTGGTAAGTGAAATTGGGTACCTGTGAGGGATGAAATTGTCGGACACAAGGATGCATTTGGGGGAAACATTCTGTGTAGTGTTGTCATGCAACGCAGCACAAAGCAGTTAAAGAGTGAGTTTACATTCGTCCAACCATTTTCTTATCTTGGCACATTACCTTGCTCCTTCCATTGTGTTTTGGTGATGATGTAGTATTTGATCTGAACAGTTTATTTTGTTCATGTTTGAGCATGCAACATCGTTTTGAAAACAACACAACCAGCCTTCGTATAATCCCTTGTTTCTAGAGCTGCATTGCAACTATGTCTTGCAGCATGGATTACTTCTTATCAAAGATTTTTGCTTTCTTTCATTTAGATTATTGGATCAATTCTTTAAAGCAAAATTCCAGATCTTTTTAGAATTCTCTAGCTTTTTCTATCCATCCATCCATCCATCCATCCATCTGTATGTCTATTGATAGAGTACTACACGTGGCTGCTGCCGCTGGACACTCCCCTCATATATTGAAGTGTTTAAGAAATTTAAACTAATTTCTATGTTTTCCTAGCATACTTACCAGTAGACAACCATAGGTATATGACCTTTTCACCTCGAAAAAAGATTTGCAAAATCATCCCACACACGTGGCTTAATAGCATCAGCCAATGAAAAGGCTCCATCTATAGCGTCATGGCCAGTGAAAGGGAGGCAACTCTCCCTGTTTCCTGCACATGCGCATAGATAACATGATGCAACCACGTGCCACCACTTTTCGACACCATACCGAGAAACTCGTGTGAAGATGCACAAAAAATGGGGAGGAGGGTGGGACATTATGTTGTCTACTGGTAAGTATGCTAGGAAAACATAGAAATTAGTTTAAATTTCTTAAAGTTTTCTAAACATACTGTACCAGTAGACAACCATAGGTAGATTACCCCAGAAGGGAGGAGGGATGTGCATCTACCAACCTAACTTAAAGAACACACACCACTCAAAGGCGGACAGCGAACCCGCCACAACCAACTATTGATGCCAAAGGTGCCGTCCAGGCAACGAACGCGAACATTCTGCCGGCAGTGATGCGTGAAAACGCAGTCACTGCGCCAGAACGCCGCCCTCATGAGATGAGAGCGATACATTCTTGGCAAAAGCCACAGAGGTCGCAACCCTGCGAATCTCATGAGTCCTGGATACACCAACCAGAGGAACAAGCTGCGCATTCAAAACGTGTCCGTGATCCAAAGACAAATCCAGCTTAGGAAATGGATGTCTTTGATATCCCGCTGTGGCCAACTTCCATGGAAGAAACAGTCTATGTCGGCGAAACGACGAGACTGAGTTCTAGCCAGACATACTCCAGTGCACAGACTGGACAGTTGACACAGTCAGTATTGTTCGGATCGACATACACAGGTGATGGTGGGGACCCTCCAACCGAAAGACACGTCAATGCCACACGTGGCCTTGCTTGTGTTCGTGAACGCCGAGCGGTAACTACCGAGGGAGGCGTGTGACATCGAACGAGGGAAACAAGACCTGTCTCTCTGCAAACTGTGTGTCTGAACAGAGCCAAGCAGAAAGTTCAGGAAGTGAACAACCGACTGGCACATTCTCGAGTGAGGCTGCTCGAGAATGGACCAGAGAGAATGAGAACAATGTATTCCCCATCCGCCAGAGCAAGCAGCTCAAGGAAGCATGAAACTCCCGTCCAGAAAGGTGCGACCAAAATCATCCGAGGACACTCTAGGGCGACCCTGGCCAACACCTTCGGAATAAGGCGAGTGGGAGAAAAGCATAGACATGCACGCCCGCCCACGACCTAGCAGAAGCATTCGTCCGAGAGCCCTCGGATCGTGCATCTGCGAGAGGAAACACGGAAGACATGTGTTGAATCGGGTGGCGAACAGATTCACCACCAGGTCGCCCCAGCGAAGCCACAGTCTATTCCATAGGAAGAAAATGATTCCTCCGGCTCAGTGAACTGCAAGGATATTCAATTTCCCGGGAAAGAATGCCGTGGAAATGGAACCTCCAGGAAAGTGAGCCCAAGAGAACCTCCTCAGCCCAGAGAGACAGAGTCGTAGAGACTGTGCCACCCTGATGGCGAAGAAAACTCAGCCACGCGACATTATCACCCGAGATTGTCACGTGCCGATCACGCAATACTGACACCAATCCCTTCAGAGAGAGAATACGCTTCCATCTCTAGAAAGTGGATTTGCCGCAGAGACTCGAGTGCAGACCAAAGGCTGGACACCAAGGTCGTGTCTGTGTCGGTCCTCCGGCTCAGTGATCTGCCAGGATAGTCAATTTCCAGAGAAAAAATTCTGTGGAAAAGGAACTTCCATGAGAGTGAGTGCAGAGACGATAGGTGTAAACCAACCAATCGTCCAGGTACAACCGCCAACCGAACTCCCCTGCCTCTCACCAACATCGCCACTGCTTGAAGACTGAATCCCAGCTGGAATGCTCAAGATCAATCGTAAATCCGGCGATTGCCGGGAACAAAGCAGCAAGCTGATACCTATAACGTGACTCCTGTCCCTCACGATCTACGGTAGAACGGCCGAACTCCAGAACACTAAGGCAGCACGCTGATCGGCCCGCATGGTCGTAGCCTCCATGCGGTCGATAGCAGTGCTCTGCCTGTCCAAGACCTATCCGACACGCTCCACTGATCGCTCCGACTTCCAGAAAGTCCGAAGCTAATACAGGAAAGAAGGAGATTCACGCGAAGAAAAGCCAATGCACCGAGACAAAGCTAGAGACAATAATTGAACCTAACCGGACTGAAAACCGGTGGAACAATACATGTAAAGTGCACAAACGGAGAATGAACAGAAATCGAAAAAACGCCAAGTGCCGTAAGATTTCTGAAAACCCCGATGTTCGTAGACCCCGCCTGTACTGCGATCTGTCGATCGAACAGGCGATCGCCGAGAAAACAACGCAGCATGTTGATCCGACCGCAAGGGCAAAACACTGTGCGTTCGTCAGCAACACCTGGCTGAAACCGATTCCCGGAAGGGACGAACTGGACAAAAAACAGACTCAAAGGAAAGATCACGATCTGTAATCGATCCGTCGATCCCCAGAGACCTGAGGCAGCAGCTGACTGACAAGAATGCAAGGCAGCATGCCGATCTGCCCGCCCGGGCCTTGCCTCCGTGCGGTAGATAGCAAGCCCTGCCTGTCCGCCGATCTTGTTGTGATTCCCGGCAGAAAGGATCACGAACTAGCGTGAGATTAGCCGATCGCCGGGAAATGAACGAAACAAGCTGCTCTGACTGCAAAGGAAACGTCACTGAGCGAACGTCAGCATCGCCTGCCGTGACGAAATTCCCGGCCGGAAAAAACACGATTCACGCGAACACCGGGAATACAAGGCAGCAGCTGATCGAACCGCAAGGAAAAAATCTCTGTGCGGCGTCAGCAATGCTCTGCCTGTACCACGGACGACCAGACCGAAGGAAAGATCACGATCTGATCACCTATCAGCCGATCCCCAGAGACCTGAGGCAATATTGCTGATCGAAAACGCATGGGCAAAACCGAGCGATCGTCAGCAACGCCTGCCCCAAGTCGAGAATCCTGCGCGAAAACTCGCGACCGCCGAGAATTCAAGGCTGTCTGCCGATGGAATCGCGCGGAAAAACCCCAGCGCGAACATCAGCAATGCTCGACCCGTACAGTGACCCTGGTCCATACCTAGCTACCGTTCGATTGTGTCTGATTCCCGACAGGGATGATCACGATCGAGCGATAGATCAGGCAATCGAGGAAAAAACAAAGTACGAGCGCCGGAAGGCAGCCGGGCGGATTGCCATCGAAAACACTCAGAGTCCGCAGACCTATGTGAGCGACGAGCAGAAACCCGTACCGGACTGAGCGATCGCGAATCAGAGTCTGACAAATCACGAAGGAGATAGTGTCGAGACTCAACGCGCCGCCAAAGCAGAGATTCCCGAGAAGCA
This sequence comes from Theodoxus fluviatilis, assembly GCA_034096865.1. Classification (NCBI taxonomy): domain Eukaryota; kingdom Metazoa; phylum Mollusca; class Gastropoda; order Cycloneritida; family Neritidae; genus Theodoxus; species Theodoxus fluviatilis. Next base: position 165,214 of record JAWQFJ010010860.1, read on the forward strand.
TGAACGGGAGCATCAGAGTCAAAGAGAAGATCGCGATCTGACATGCGATCGACCGATCCCCCTAGAACTGAGACAGTATGCTGATCGAAACGCAAATCCCAGCGATCGTCAGGCACGTATCGCCGAGGGCGAGAATCTCGCGCAAAATCACGTGATCGCTGAGACGCCAAGGACGCAGGCTGATCAAACCGTCCGGGAAAAAACCTCGGAGCGATCAACAGCACCGCGCGTCCTGTAAAAGGACCCCTGCCCAACACCATCTATTGCTCGATCGTGTCGAAATTCCCGACAAGGACGATCACGATCGAGCAATAGACCAGGCAATCGTCGTGAAAACAAGCGAGGACGCTGATCAGACCGCAAAGGCAAAACCTCTGCGCGGTCGACAGCAACACCCCTCCGGTCGCGCTGATCGCCACGATCCACTGATCGAGGGACAGAACGCCCGGAAAACAAAGCAGCATGCTGATCGAGCCAACTGGGCATTGCCTCCGTGTAAGCGATCGCAACGTTGCATGCACCGTGACTGACGCCTGGCCGTCACGATGTACGGAACGATCGGCTGATCGTCCGAATGCCAAGGCAGCATGCTGATCGAATCGGACGGGCAAAGCCTCTGTGCGGTCGATCGCAACGCATAGCCTGTATCCTGACCCGCTCTTTTCCTCTCTCCATCATGATCGATTGAATGATCATCTGATCGCCAGTGAACCATGGCAGCATGCTGATCGGATCGCGCGGGCATTGCCTCGGCGGGATCGATAGCAACGCTCTGCCGGTATCGCGACTCGTGTCGGATACGATCTACTGGTCGACCAGGAGAAGGCCAGGAATCCGAGGCAACATGCTGATCGGATCGCATGGGCAGAGCCCCCTTGCGATCGATAGCCGTGCCCACCCCACCGAGGGATTCGTCTCCGTCTCGACTTACCGCCGGGAGAGAATCCGATCGGTGCGACACCGCACTCTGGGAACTGAAACAAAGGCAGCCTCAGACAAATACACCAAACATGCAGCAGCCGCCTGGGGACCCAAAACTGGCTCAGAAACCACCCCCGAGCAATCCCCAGAGACAGAGTGAGAGTGTCCTGTAAAGAAGAGTTGTCGAGAGAAGAAAACTTCCCCGACACATCGTCTACCCTGCTACACGATGCAGAGGAAGAGGCAGAACGAGGCTTACTCGAACGCGACTTTACCTCTTACATGGCAAAAAGGAAGGAGGTATAGACAAACAGCTCTTCCTCTTAGAAGCAGAGCCGCGCTTGCGCACCTGCGCACCGCCTCCGTACCCTGAAGAGAGGTAGGAAGGCGAGCCGCCATATTCCCAAAATGGCGAAACAAAATGGCGGACAGCAACAGCGTCAACTTGACGCAAGCAGTAGCAAGAACGCACTCACAAGAATACAAGCGTACAACAAGCGAAACACGCTCACAACGCACCTAGCCGAAGCTAGAGACAACAGGCAACAAAATAACTGAACCAGACCGTGCACTGAGGTTACCGGCGGGAACAGAAATTGAAGCAAAAAACGAATTAAACACTAAAACAGGAATTCGAAAAACGGCGAGGGCCGTAGGAGTGTTTGTACTTCCCAACAGCAACGCCGCCATAGTCGACAGCAAATCCTTCAGAAAGTCCGCACAACGTGAAGACTTGAGGAGAACACCAGAGTACATCCAAACACTCCAACGAAAAGTCGAAAAGTGGTGGCACGTGGTTGCATCATGTTATCTATGCGCATGTGCAGGAAACAGGGAGAGTTGCCTCCCTTTCACTGGCCATGACGCTATAGATGGAGCCTTTTCATTGGCTGATGCTATTAAGCCACGTGTGTGGGATGATTTTGCAAATCTTTTTTCGAGGTGAAAAGGTCATATACCTATGGTTGTCTACTGGTACAGTATGTTTAGAAAACTTACATCTTCATGTGGCTGTGCACTCCTTGCCAGCTTCAAAGCCGTTCACTTTGTAGTACTTGTCTACATGTCAAGACTTTGTGAAATGTAAGAGGGTGCTGCTAGAGTGTCCTACATCTTGCTTACATCTCAATGCATGGCGATTGAAGTTCATTCAATCCACTGTACAGATGCTCCTATAATTTTTCTTCTTTCATACGTCTCAATGTATGGAGTTTTAAGTTCATTCAATTCACTGTACAGATACTGCTAGAATATGTTTCATCTTCATTCATCTCAATGCATGGAGAAGTTCATTCAATCCACTTTACAGATGCTGCTAGAATTTCTTATCATCTTGCGTACATCTCCATGCCTGGAGTTTCAGTCCTTCAATCCAATCTACAGATGCTGCTGAGTGGGGGGGTGGACTCCACAGTGTGTGCGGCACTGCTGCACCGTGCTCTACAGGACAAGCAGGTGATCGCTGTCCACATCGACAACGGCTTCATGCGCAAGGACGAGAGCCAGCAGGTGAAGGAGAGCCTGAAGAAAGTGGGACTGCCTGTGAAAGGTGAGACCCTCCTTGCTGCTGTGGACTCATTGGGAACTTTCAGATTCTGCTAAGGGAATTTTGGAGCTTGAAATTATGTAGGAAAACGTTTCCTGATGAGTGATAATGTTTTGAATCCGGACGTATTGTGGATTTTCTTCAGGTCCAGCACTTCCAGTCTTATGCAAGCAGTCACGTGAAATGAGGCCACAACCCTGCTATCCATTGAATCGGGTCTCGGTTGGGGTTGTTGAAATTAAGTTTAGGTTGAGACCATTTTCATTGTATGGGCATCATCATTTTACAGTGCATATGTCATTGTATGCAATTGGTTTTTCTATTGGGGTATTAGTTTTTTTGTAAATTCATTTTATTTTTCTTCTTTTCTGTTGTTGTTACTGTTGTTGCTCATTGATTTTATATTTTGGATATTGTTTGGGACATTGTGATCTTCATACTGTTGCATTTGTCATAAGTGCAGTTAGCTTGCAATTAATTTTGACATTGGTTTTAAATGTGTTCTGAGTTTTGAATGTTTAACATGAGCTGGGTTTTGCATCATCATTGGGAAGTTATTTAGATAGGCGGAATGTTATTGCTGTGTCCCTTGTTACACTATTGCTTAGCTGGCCCAAGCCTCACCATTTCCACTTTCCGTTGCCCTAACTGAGGCTTGCCTGACCTAGTTATGTCCCTTATTGTATGTTGTATGTTGTTACTTGGCTCAAGTAGGTTGACTCTCAGTCTTGTAGCGACAAACTTTAAGTTGGGCCAAAAAAAGAAAGTTACAATAAAATGGCAGATAAAAAGGGTCACCATGTAGGTCTGACCTTTTTTCCCCTTTCTTTTCTGAGGCCAGATTGAAACTGCATGTTTGTGTGTGAATGTGTGTGTTTTAAGAAATGTCACAAATAGATTTATTTTTTTTTGAGAATGCTTTTTTTTATATACTGAAATAGTGCTCATAGGGAAGATGGGACATCATGCAGATTGTTGTTTACCTAAGAATTTTTTTCCTTTTTCCCCCCACCATGATCAAAAAAGTTTAGGGTTGGTACAACTTTGGGGGTGGGGGTGGGGTGGGGGTGGGGGGGGGGGGGGGGGGGGGGGGGGAAGCCTCAAACACAGAAAGGGATAGTGTTTGAGCTATGTTGGGTGTGGGAATGTTCATCAAAATATGCAGCATTTGTTGGACAGTTTTATGTACGAGATGGTAAACTTTAAAGCAGGAAACATACCTGTGGATCTCAAAAACAACAATTATTTATTTTGCCTCCGTTTTATGTCAGCAAAAGTAGAGCTCAATCTGAAACGTTTTTTGACTGCAGTGAATTCAAAGAGTGTACAGGTGACGTGTTTATTTCATGGGTTTATGATCTTTTCCTCTGTTAAGTTCCAGATGGGAGCATATTTGTACACTTGCTTTCATTGTTGCTACTCCATCTACTTGTTGTTGTAATTGATGGTACCATTTTTGTTCTCTTTTTTTTTCCTTCTAAAATTCACAATTACTGAGTTATTTTTTTATCAAGTGTTAGAAAGCATGGCATATGTTGCATGTTCCTAACTTTCTGAGGGTTAAAGTAATTTGATATTGTTATCTTTCATGAACTCATATGAAACCTGCTTGTCTCTCAAATCTATGCATTTTTTACAATACAGTGATTTAGAAGAGAATCTAGAAGACAAATATGAGAGAACGCTCATGTGTAGTTGCGATCTCAGGAGTGACCTGTTTTAACCTTTGTTTAGGGAGATAGAATGGGGATGAAATAAATTAATGATATTAGGGAAATATAAATGTTCAAAGAACATCTCTACTTGTGATCTTTCCTATCTGCCTGCAGTCAAGTGTTAAAAAAGACATGTATTTTTTTAAGAACTTGTTCCTATCATTGTTACATTAAAGCAAAGGAAAAAACACTATCCCTTATGAAAATGAAAGACACAAATTCTATGCTATGCAGTTTAGTAGACTCAAACAGAAAGATATCATGTTTATTGTAGTGGTTGTTAACTTTGAATTCAGAGGGTTACAATTATGACTTTCCAAACAACTAAAAGTTGTTCCGAGGAGGCTGTTGGGTTTTCAGTTTGCAGTCAGTGTGTTTAGTCTATAAAAGGCTGCAATACAATTTGCATGCAGCATGTGCAAAGCTCACTTTATAGAAGACACAATAAACAACAGTTGTATAAAAGTGAAATTCATTCATTAAACAAAGCAATGCTTCTGGTTTTATACTTGTGCTTCCCATCACTCAAATGGGGGGGCACCCAATACTTGTCTTAATATGCACATAAAGCCATGGATAATTGTTTCTCAGCTCTTTATATGTTTATCTAGAAATGCTCTAAGTTTTCTTTGTAAGCGTCCAGAATGGACAGTTTACACAATCTCTGTGTCCTAAACCAAGCCGTGCACTCAAATGAAAATCAGAGGCCCCAGACCTAAACCAGCAGTCTTGCATGTGTTCCCACAGTGATCCAGGCAGCTCAGACCTTCTACCGTGCCACCACAGTCATTTCTGCAGACAAGGCCAACACCAGGAAGCGAGTCACCAGGACTCTGAACACCACGTCCAATCCAGAGGACAAGCGGCGAATCATCGGAGACACTTTCATGAAGGTCTGTAGACGCAACACAGCACATGTCTTGCAATGGGAGTGTGACAGGGCCAAGGTACCAAGGGATTATCAATGATGCTGTGATGTTGGATTGTCAAAATTAGTGTTGCTGTATGTAGTTACATGCAGTGTCCGAAAACTTAAAAAAAAGTGTTGCATGTGCTAACATGGGTATAGAGGTATACAACTGTGCTTTCTGTAGGAGTTATAGCGCATTGTACTGTTTACACTATGACATGGCCAAAATTCTTGAGGAATTTTTAGTCAACAAGACGTCGAACTCTTAACCCATTTCTGCCTAACGTTATCTGTAAAAAAAGCTCCCTGGTTCCTGAGCATTTTTGGGAGAAAAAAAAACACTAATCCAGTGACCGGTTTCAAAATTTATTTTCTCTGCTTGTGTACAAGATATTTTGATGATTCAAACACTGTAAGAAAGCTTATATTTTTGGCTTTCTAGTCATTTCAAGCATTAGCCTCTCTTACAAATACTTTTGTTTTGCCATTTTAAGAAAAATGAAAAAATAGAGGAAAATGACAATTCTCTGCACTTTTACAACATGTTGTAAATGAAGTGATGAATTAAAATGCAACAGTTTTAACTGTAAAAGAATGTGAACCATTTATCAATCATGTGAGTGAATTACAGCAACATCCATGATTTACAAAGTATTTCACACAGAATCAAATGAAACTTGCTGTGATATCAGCAATTTACCATTCTCCATATTTACTTGCACATTTGCATTTTTCTCATTTTTTGGTCAATGAATGTATATCAATTAGCCACTTATTTGTTACTAAGATATTGTGCTTTGCTATTATGTCATCATCTTTCACAAAATAAGAACAATGCTTTACACAGTATCATAATTAAAAAGAGAAATAAAATCTTGTTACATGACACAAAACTCTTTCTAGCATAGCATATGATTGTTATCTTCATTGAACTTTCACAGATGACAAAATAATTAACATGGGCAAAACTACTAACCATTTTTGCATCATCTCTGAACATTTATGAGATTTCTAAACATTATTCTTCATTTTCTGGACTGGAGGATATAACATCCTGATGTCAGTGAAATTGTTGTCTTTAGAACTTGTGCAAACACATCTCATTCATATACATACCTTGGCATTTTCATGCAGAAATCATGCAAAGTACTTCACATTCTGGTGTAGGATTCCACACAGATCTTGAATCACGAATCATGAAATATCCAGTCCAATCAAAATTACACCAAAAGAGTCTAATACGGCATGCCCCTGTTCGCTTGAAAGTTTCTTCAGAGCGTTGGGTGAAACCTGTGTACTTCCACTCACTTGCTGCTCTGGATTCACTGACATCTTCATCCGATTCTTCTTCTGAAAACTCGCCTCCATCTTGCTCGATGTCTAATCTGTCACGTTCGTCACCAACTTGGGAAGATTCTGGGTGTAAATCCACTTCAATGTCACTTCCCTCACTCATATCAGATCCTTCGGCAGCCATTTTCACAAAATGTTCCAAAAATTAAAATGTCACAAGATTAAAACATCAATAACTTTGGTTCTAGATCACCGATCGCGACGAAATTTTCGCATCGTGCGGACAGGCATTTGCAGCTATCCCACAATTCCTTGCGGTGTTGATAGGCCGACAAGATTGACTTGCCTCAATCCGTTTTACAGAGCTACTATAGGATGCAACGTCTACGTCGCATCAACGTCTACGTCGCATCCGTCGGTAAAGGTAGATGTAACGCGTACGTCGCATCCGGCGGAAATGGGTTGACTGCCAAAAGTATGAAGTGTTCTACATGCCAGATGGAGTCCCATTTGTGCAAGTAATAGATGTTGTGTAGGTTCTTTTTGTGCTAACTGCCATTTCAAAACTTGTTCTTTTCAGGTTGCCAATGCTGAAATTGAAGAATTGAATCTAAAAATTGAAGATGTCTTTTTAGGACAAGGTAGAGATTTCTTTTCATTTTGTACATTCAAATATTCTTGTCCATTTCTGAGATTTTATGTGTTTGATTAACGTTCATATGAGGAAGAAATTGCGTTGCGTCATGAATAATAATCATCTCACCATGTCATGTAATCTTGGAAACAAATGCCATCAAAGCTTATGAAGATTAAGATGATACAGGAAAGAAAGAGGAAAACAGTTGGAGACTGTGTGACCTAGACATGAAGCATGTGTGACCTAGACGTGAAGCGTGTGTGACCTAGACGTGAAGCATGTGTGGACTAGACGTGAAGCATGTGTGGCCTAGACGTGAAGCATGTGTGGCCTAGACGTGAAGCATGTGTGGCCTAGACGTGAAGCATGTGTGGTCTAGACGTGAAGCATGTGTGGTCTAGACATGAAGCATGTGTGACCTAGACGTGAATCATGTATGACCTAGACGTGAAGCATGTGCGAGACATGAAGCATGTGTGGCCTAGATGTGAAGCATGTGTGAGACATGAAGCATGTATGACCTAGACGTGAAGCATGTGTGGCCTAGACGTGAAGCATGTGTGGCCTAGACATGAAGCATGTGTGGCCTAGACATGAAGCATGTGTGGCCTAGACGTGAAGCATATGTGAACTAGACATGAAGCATGTGTGGCCTAGACGTGAAGCATGTGTGGCCTAGACGTGAAGCATGTGTGGCCTAGACATGAAGCATGTGTGGCCTAGACGTGAAGCATATATGTGAACTAGACATGAAGCATGTCTGACCTAGACATGAAGCATATGTGGCCTAGACATGAAGCATGTGTGACCTAGACGTGAAGCATGTGTGGTCTAGACATGAAGCATGTGTGGTCTAGACGTGAAGCATAAGTGACCATGCTTGATGGTAACTATTGTGGAAAGATGACTGTCACCTTTGACTGTTGCAGGCACACTGCGTCCTGACCTGATTGAAAGCGCTTCCACTCTTGCCAGCGGCAAGGCTGATGCCATCAAAACGCACCACAATGACACAGAGTTAGTCCGGGAGCTCCGAAAAGAGGTAGGTAAATAGATGTGACCAATGGCGTGGTAGCCCGAGTTGGAGAAAGAGATGGAATTGTAAAGTTCTAATGCATATATGTATTTGACATTTGGCTGTTTCTTGGGGAAATTGCTGCTTTGATCATCTTTCTTCATCTCTCATAACCCAAGGAAAGTAGATTTGAAAGATACCTTTCCATGCATATGTCAGTTTGATTACTTTGTGTACTTGTCTTTGCACATAATTCTAAGACTTGAACACCGACTGATCTTCACACTGTTGGGCACCACATTTATCGCCACATCTAAAGCAGGCAGGTCAGGTATGTGCAGACCTGAGATAGTCAAGTGTTGGCCAGGGAAAAAAGCAGTTTACCCAGCACACTTCAGAGTTAAGACTTGTAAATAACTCAGTGTCTCTCTTGGTTCCAGGGTCGTGTTGTGGAACCCCTCAAAGACTTTCACAAGGATGAGGTTCGGCAGTTAGGGCGTGACCTTGGCCTACCTGATGACCTTGTTCAAAGACATCCATTTCCTGGTAAGTTGTGTGTAAGAGCTCCTGTCTGGCCCCTTCTGGGTCACACTTTCCCTCCTTGCCCTGCATCACCATCTGAGTTTTTTCCATGTCATTTCCCCCTTAACCCTCTTCTTTATCCTCCTGCACTTGGCTACTCCTGATGTTTCTCCTTCTCTTCCATCCATGTGTGGGTTGAGGTAAGAAAGGACAAATCCAAGACAGATCCAAGAGCTCTCCTGTCGCCATGAGGTGGATGGAACATCTTGGTGGACCTGGAGGGATGGCCCAAAACCCACCTCTGCCAAAGTTCTCCATGGCACACTCCAGACTGAGCAGCACCCGGACGTCATCATCTGGTCTGTGGAGCAAAAGTCCATTTCCTGGCTGAGTTGACAGTTCCCTGGGGTAGCAATGTAGCCTGGGCACAAGAGTTAAAATTAGTGAGATATGCTGAACTAGAGGAGCATTGCCATCAAAGTTGGGCAGAGATCTTTGATGCTGCCAGTTGAGAATCGCTGCAGAGGCTTCATCGTCTGTCATCCAACTCTTGCGAGGTATAGGCGCCAGGTCTCAGGAGGAGGGAAGAGCGACAAAGGAGCTTCAGAGGGTGACTGAGTCCACATCCCCATAGATCTGGCAGACCAGAGATGGGTCAGGATGACCTACAATAGATCTAATGCTCCCTGGTGGCCAGACTTGAGGCCGCCCCTGACTGAGCCACTGGAGTAGGCCCCAAAAGCCCAGCAGCCAGGGGCTCCAGCTTATGAAGGGGGCATTGAGCGGCTCCAGCTGTGTGTTGTTCCCGCCATGTCTCCCCATGCAATTCATGAGAGAGGAATGCATTGAGGCTTGCACTTACTCTAACCAGCTTGTAATGAGTTTTGTTATCAACAGCCTACACAGGTTAGTAGGCCCCAAAACTCCATTCATTCATTCATTCTCTTGCTCTTCCTCAAACCTCACCCTGTGCCAATTTTTCTGGCTGTCCCATTTCTTTGTCCGACCCCTGCCTCACCTACTTCTGCCTGAGATGTTTGACAGTAGAGTGCTCTGTTGGAGTGAAGATGGTGCTTATTTGCTTGATTCATCATGTTGCCTCTCCTGCAGACTGAATACCTTTCTGTTCATCAGGAGCTAACCTGGCAACTTGTGGTTGGCCAGAATACCATGGGATAGAGTGTCAAGTCTTGACAGTTCATCTAAGATGCCTCTTGTACATGGGCTTCACCATGTCTTCATTGCAGGTCCTGGGCTCGCCATTCGCATGATCTGCGGCAACGAACCCTACATGGGGCGAGACTTTGTGGATGCGGGAGTGCTGCTTCGAGTCATCATTGACTACTTCCATGCCTCCAAACAGGTGGGCTGTGCTCTTTAGCAACAGTCAAAGCGGGTGCCATAGCATTGCTAGAGCTAATGTATTTTTGAATACGTGGGAATGTCATGTGGATATGGGTGGTGAGAAATACCTAAGTCTGTATTCCAGAAAAAACGCCCTAGCTCAAAACTTACAGAAGTCATTACGATTGCATTATGTCAGGTACCGTTTAAGTTAAGTGTAGAACTGGCAATGTTGGACAGGACATAGTTGTACAAGTATAACCCTAGCAGTGGACAGCAGATGATTAAATAGGGTGTGAGAGGTAAATGCTGGTCTTCCTGAAGTGTCCATTAAACATTTCATGACTAAAATGTCCTCTGAAAATATCTGCTGTCCTGCATCTTTTTGAGGGAGTTTCTTGCACAAAATTAGATGATCTCTGTGTTCTTAGATGATGGGGCAGATGTAATGAACTTTCTCTCTCTCTCTCTCTCTCTCTTTCAGTCTCTCTCTGTCTCTGTCTCTCTCTCTGTGTGTCTCTGCGTATCTCTCTCTCTCTCTGTCTCTTTCTCTGTGTCTCTCTCTGTCTGTCTGTCTGTCTGTCTGTCTGTCTGTCTGTCTGTCTCTCTCTCTCTCTCTCTCTCTCTCTCTCTCTCTCTCTCTCTCTCTCTCTCTCTCTGCCTCTCACAACTGATGTCAAATGTCAGGACCTGTTTCCTGAGAGGCTTGAGAATTGCTATATATTTGTGTCTCATTGTGCTGCCTCCAGATGACGGTGCCTGTGGCCAGGATCAGCCAGGTGCTGTCGGAGGAGGAGAGAACATGTCTGCTGGGAATCACAGAGCGGAATGTGCTGTCTGGCACCATGCTGCCCATCAGGACTGTGGGTGTGCAGGTAGGCACCATACCACCATAATGCTTTGTCAACTACTTGTAGTAATTGGGTTGGGATGTTGGACAACTCATGTTCTCTATGCATTTGAACTAAGTACATGATTACAGAGTGTTTAGCCATGGAGAGCAAAATGACTCAGGAAAGTGCAAACCTTCTCATTTGAAATAATAATAATAGTTTATTCATAAGCACATACCTTCCCTTGATAGGCAAGCTCATGGCGTTTACAATCCAAAGAATCAACACTCATACAACCATTCAACACCACATTCCCACAAAAAAACTCGCACACATCACACATAAATAAAAAACAAAAACTAAGATCCAATAGAACAAATAGAAGAAACTATACAATATACACAGCACTTGCCGGCCAGGTCAAGTAAGGCAAAGCAGCTCAGCGGGAAAGGCGCATCGGAAGAGGTGGGTCTTCAGAGCACTTTTGAACTGGGGCAGAGTGTCAGAATGACGGACTGAGACAGGGAGAATTCCAGGTTACAGGTTCGATATAGGAGAAGGCACGCTGTCCTTGAGTTTTCTTATTACAGCGGGGGACCTTGAGCATTCTAGAGTCAGCAGCCTCTTGGGTAGATAGGATCAGTTTGATTGTTGCTGCTTGTTTCCAGGGCGACTGCCGTACCTACAGCTATGTGGCAGCCATTGCATGTGACGGTCCACCAGTGTGGGAAGACATGATGAGCCTTGCCAAGATCATTCCTCGCATCTGCCACAGCATCAACAGGTGGGGAATCCCTGTGCTTATAGACTTGCATCCGCAAGGTGCTTTGTTCACATTGCTTCTCCACACACAGGAGTCAAATGGGTACCTGTGAGGGCTGAACTGGAAAATTGTGAAAGCTAACTTTGGCATGTTTTTTTAGCAGTCTTGTTGCATGCTCCCCAGGGAGTTGAGGTGGTGTTGGAGTGATAAAATGACGTGCCTGTTGGCCAGGGGGTAAATGTGTGGTTTGAACACTGATCAATAGGTGGAAAGTCACATGATAAATAAGAGCACTTTTGTTACCTTAACAGCTAATTTATGGGTAGTCAACTACAATCTACTATAACATCATTTAAAATCATCCACTTTGTATAACACTTGCAGTAATTCAAAGCTCTGGTTTTGTTCTTTTTCTTGATGCTGAAACCTCAAAGTCTTCAAATCCCACTAAATGTACATTCTGCTGGATCAGGTCATGTATGTTCTCTCTGTCCTGTGTAAGACTGTTGCCTCAAACATTAGTTCACAGTGTCGTCACTAAGGTCGTTGTCTCCATCCACCACTTTGGCACTTCAGGATAGCGTTCATCTTCGGATCGCCCATCAAGTATCCCGTGGAGGACGTCACCCCTACCTATCTGACTCCTGACGCCCTGAGCACGCTGCGCCAAGCAGACGCACTGGCCACCAGCGTGATGCAGGAGGCAGGATGCATGGGCAACATCAGTCAGATGCCTGTCATTCTTGTGCCTGTCCACTTTGACCGTGACCCTGTAGCCCACCTGCCTTCCTGCCAGCGCTCCATCGTCATCCGCACCTTCATCACCAACGACTTCATGACTGGAGTCCCCGCATTGCCTGGCAAACAACTCCCTGTGGAGGTGTGGCTTTGGTCATGCATGTGGGTGTGTGTGTGTGTGTGAGTGGGGGTGGGGATAAAATGTAGGGTGGGTGGGGGGGTGGGTGGAGATAAAATGTAAGTATGTGTAGGGTGAGAGTGGGGATGAGCATAAAATGTGTGTAGGGTGTGTGTGTGTGTATGTGCATAAGTATCTGCGGGTTAGTGAGTGGTGTGAATTCGGGATGGGGGATCGGGTTGTTAATCTGAGTGAATGAGTGTTTGGAAGAAGAAAGGGAGGAAATGAGAGGGAGAGAGGGGTAGTGTATATGTGTGTATGGGGAGGGGGATGTGTGTGTGTGTGTGTGAGTTAGTGAGTGGTGTGTATTTGGGGATGAGTGAGGGTGTGAGTGAATGAGTGTATGAAAGAAGATAGGGAGGACATGGGAGGGAGGGAAAGTGTGAGTGTGTGCATATGCATAAGTTCTTCTGTATTCTGTATTATTCTGTACATAGAGGTACAAGTATTTTTGTTAGGGGTTAGTCAGACCTGGGCACACGTACGAATTATGCATATTAAAACGGGAGAAAAAAAGGAATACGAAAACTACGCATGCCTCTGAAAAAATACGGTTTAAAAAAAGCAGCTTTTGTGTATTCGTAATTTTGCGCGATAAAATGCACGCCTGGCACGGAGAGCTGGTCGTGACTCTTTGCCATGGAGCAGTTTGTATCTGGCATTTTCATTCGTCGACAGTTATCGGCTGACCATTCAGGGCCAATCATAGCGCTCCTACCAACAACGCTCTGTTTCCGGAAAAGTTTGAGTGGCACACACAGTCTGCGAGAAAGTTCACGGTCACCATGCCAAAAAGAAAAGGAATTTTGCCTTCAAGCAGCACAAAAAAGACAAAGCAAGATCAGGTTTTTCTGCCGAAGTATCGGCAGATGCCAGGTATCGTCGAATCGGTGAAAGATGTGCACCATGTGAGATGCAATTATTGCGACTGTGATATCAGTATTTCCCATTCTGGATACTTCGACATCGCCCGTCACTGTTCTGGGAAAGATCACAAACAACGAGTCAAGGCAGAAAAGAAAAAAGCAGGCATTCCGAAGCTGGACAATTTTCTTGTTTCAAAGTCCGTAACATCGAGAGAGAGAAAGTAATCCGTTCTGAAGTGATGATGACCGAACTGATCGTCAAAACAAACCTGCCCTTGTTAACGTCTGACATCATTTCTGCCACAGTGAAAAGTGTTTTCTCAGACAGCAAAATCGCTGCTGACTACAAATGTTGCAGAAACAAGGCAACAGCCTTAGTGAGGGAAATGTCCAAGGACATTAAATCCAACTTGAAAGACAAAATGAGTAGTGGGCCTTTCAGTGTGGCAACTGATGGATCGAATGACCAAATTTTTTTTTGTCTCGCTGACTGCGGAGTATCATGTGTGCAAACCAATAGCTGCATTTTTTAAATTTTCGGTCCGTGCAAAAAATACATACAGTTTAAAAAAAATACACATATCTGAACCAGTGACAGAGCTGCCAAGTACTACGATTTAGGCGTAGCATGCTACGGTTTTGACATGCTTGCTACGATGCTACGATCGTCTGGAAAAACTATGATTTTTCAAAAAATGACCTGATTTTTTTTAGACCTTAAAAAAAAATCCATTCATGAAAAAGCGAGCAACCCGCGTGCCAGCCTTGAACTGAACTTTTTACCTTCATGTAGAATCGTGTACTGTAACCGACCAATCGCATTGCGTTTTAACCCCCTGGCGGAAATTCCGGAAACATCCAAAGCGCAGTTGTTTGACCGTAAAAATGGCGTCGAACCGAAAGACACCCGCAGAAACTGTTGATCTCGCTGCTACACTCCCAAAGAAGGCACCAAAGTCTCGACCCAGTTGTCAGCAGTTTAAAGCAGACTACACCAAGGATCATCCATGTATCGTCAGATCTGCAAATAACTCCTCAGCTGCAAGATGCACGTACTGTCAGTCCGATTTTTCGATTGCTCACGGGGGTCGGTTTGACATCGAGAAACACGTGGGTACTGCCACACACAAGAAGAAAGTCGTGGAAAAGCCAAGCAAACCGCTCACTGCCAATTTCAAGCCAGCGACTGCAGAGGACGATCAATCATTTTAGCAGAATGTTTGTTCACATCGTTCCTTGTGGAACACAATATACCCATCAGTGCAGCAGATCACGCGGGGCCACTTTTTCGGAAAATGTTTCCTGGGAACGCAATTGCACAGGAGTACGGATGTGGTCGAACAAAAACCACTGCGATTGTAAAGTGCCTTGCCCATTTGGCAGTGCAAACATAGGCATTTTTCTTCTTCTGCGTGTGTGCTACGCCTGTTTCTTAAATGCTACTCTAAAAAGCTCTTTGTGCTACTCTTTGGCATGATGGTGGGTTTGCAGTTCTGCAGTGAGTACACAGAGGCAAAATTTGGGGTACCCAGGTCTGGGTCAGTGGTTTGTGAGATATGTGGTGAAAAGTCAGGATAGGGATGTTTTGACTTTGAGACTGGTGGAAGTTAGGATGGATGTGTGGGGCATGGATGCAGCGGGGAAGGGGTGGATATTTTGATGTAAGTTGCAGACCTTGGCTGGCAACTAGGGTTGGAATGGGAATGGCAGCGAGAGGCACAGGGGAAGCCATTGAAGGACATCATGCTACACTCACCCTCGCCTGCTGTATCATTTTCTCTCATTTGTGTTTTCCACACTGCTGCAGGTGGTGGAGAGGATGGTGGAAGCCATACTGACAGTGCCAGGAATCTCTCGCGTCATGTACGACCTCACCCCCAAGCCACCTGGTACCACAGAGTGGGAGTGATCTCCCTTGTCTGACTCTCCAGCTTGGAGACTGCATGAACTGCCAGACCAGCCGTGCGTTCAAGACGACCTACCGGTAGCCTACCGGTAGCCGAGCAACTGGTGTGCCCTCTTGAACGACTCGTTATGACCCAACGGTAGCCAAGATGGCTTCCGCGATGCCTTCTCATCGCCGTGGATTGAGCTTCTCAACCAAATGAGTAAACCAGCAGCTGCAGACTGCTCGTTCCTTGTGGAAGCTGATGAAATACGTTAAGCTGTAGCTGTGCATGAATGGTCGGCATCGCTCGAATAGAAATTTATGTCAAAACGACAGTGCTAACTTGGTGTAAGCAAGAATATTTCGATGCTCACTTCAAGGGAGATTACACAACAAAGGACTAATGTAAGATATAAGAGTTGCTTCCCTTAAAATTGTTTCGCTATCTGCCTTGGAAATGTTTGCTAACATCTTGCCCAGTAATTATTTCAGAGTAGTTATTCTTTTAAAAAAGAAAAGTACAATATCAGCCTAACTTCTTGTAACGTCTCGCATAGGCTGGGTAATAATCACAGGTCGAAATGCGTGCCACAGCGCATATTTGTGATGACGACTTTCTTCCTTTCCCCGAAGGCAGCCATTTTGGCTATACAGGCGCAACGGCTCTCCGGCGCGGTACGTACCGGTAGCCGTACCAAGTCGTTCAAGAGGCTACCGGTACGTACCGGTAGGCCTCTTGAACAGGCCCCTGACTGGGGGGTGTTTCATATGCTAGGAACCTTGCAAGATCTTGCAAAGAATAGGCTGGTGTCAACTTGATGAAAGCAGATGTAAAAGTAGTCAAATGTTTGACACATGTTGACACCGACATATTATTTGGCAACTAGGTAGGCCAAGCTTCCTCCCCCAAGCCTCCTCTTGCTGACACACTGGTGCTTCTCTACCAGGCATTGATGGCTCCATGTTACACTTCCCCTCAGTCTATGTGTGCCTGTGTGTGTGTGTGTGTGCCTGTGTGTGAGAGAGAGTGTGTGTGTGTAAAAACATTTGTACATACATGTATATCTATGGGGTTTTGGTGGGAAGTGATGGTGGGGTTGTGGGTCTGAGTGTATATGTGTAGGTAAGGAAGGGTATGTGCTAAAAGCGAGGTGACCCATTGATAAAACTTTGTTGAAAGTTGGAAGCCAAGCCCTGAATGAAACCTTGAATTGCTCCAACTGGAAATGTTACTCATAAAGTGAACTCATGAATCTGTCATTTGGTGTCATTTTTGCTACTATTGTACATATTGGAAGTTGCTCACTGCAGAAAGTCTTTGTCCCAACTTTAGAGGAAGGTATCTCCTGAACCTTTGGATCGCAACCAGAGCTCTGTGCTCCTCATCCCAGTTTGCATTATCCCTGACTGCTTTATATGTGTTTGTTCTGCACATGCATGGGATGGAGGGATTGTATATCAGTTATGGAATGAATTGACTGCCTGTGTGCAGGCATTTGTATTGAATGAAGGAGGGATTGGCACACAGCTTTTGACTTTCCTAATACATTTGCATGGAGTGATGAGAGGATGATGTGTGGACAAAATGTACTTGACAGTTTTGGTCAGTTATGTTTTAACTTGCGTTGCAGGTCAGTGCATTTTGCCCGAGGACATTTCTTTTTGAACTCATACACTTGCAAGATGTAGCTCATCAAGGGTACTATGAAGCTTCGTCTTGTCTTCCATGTACCGTGCTGTGTTCTTAGTTCAAATAGCACACTCATGTAATTCAGGGTAAAACCCCACTGTGGAAACGTAAAGGGCATTAAATTGTCAGTCGAGGAGTGCCAGTGTTGACGATTTGTTTGTAACAGTGACATTTGTTGAGTGCATTTTTCTTCTCTCTCAGACTGGTAAAGCTATTTATGGATTTTCTCACTAATAAAGCTGCGCTTCGTATTTCAGTGATATTAACTTGTGTTAGAAGTCTCCAGATGATGGTGAGACGTGGAGGCTACGTTTGAAAGAGTGTTTGATTT
Source organism: Theodoxus fluviatilis (assembly GCA_034096865.1). NCBI lineage: Eukaryota > Metazoa > Mollusca > Gastropoda > Cycloneritida > Neritidae > Theodoxus > Theodoxus fluviatilis. The sequence continues at coordinate 182,404 of JAWQFJ010010860.1, forward strand.
TTGCTCACATGAGGTCTTGTGATCCACTCTCTACAAAGTTGTAATAAAGGCCCCAAGTAAACTGGTTAGAGTGTGAAAAAACAGGTCACAAGGACATCCCACTGTCACAGAGTGTGCGCCCTGCATTGCGGATGTGTCAGAGGCAGTCTGTGAGAGACCAGCCTAAGGGCATTCTGTCACCCTGGATGCCAGCAAGATTTTCCTCTCTTCCTGCAAATCCAAGCTGCTGTCCAGGGGGCCAGCTCATTGTAGAGTTGAGATCAGTCAGGAATTTGAGCCATTTTCACTCTGGCACTAGGACTGGCGCTGGACTGGGAAAAGCCCGACATTAAATTTTTATTGTGCTGTCTCCATAGTGGCAGCATTTTCTTGGAGAGGAAAAAACATAGTTCATTCAAATGTTGTGTTCAGAAGTGTCAAGTATGGCCACTTTTTCCCCCCATGACAATGTTTGATCAATAATGCAAATAATAAAGTAACTATCTAATTGTTTTACAGAGGTGGACACAGGTTAATTGTCTTTAATAATAAAGGTTTTTGAGGAAAGATTTGGCTGGTTTGATAATTGAATGCACACTGAAGGAAGAAGCACCCCTTTGAGACATGCAGCTGTAGATACATTTGTGAGGAGTTGTCATTTCGGATTTCCTAAGTGACAAGCTTTCAGTTCGGAGAAGGACAATTTGATTAGTATCTTTTTTTTCTGTGCCAAGTTTTGGGATGGTATATGCGTGGTTTTAAAGTCTTGTATTAGAATCGGTGATTGTTGGAGGCATCCATGTTATGTGCCTCCTTTATTAAAGGTTTTTGTTGGAACTGCAGTGGCCTGTTTTGTTGGAACTGCAGTGGCCTGTTTTGAGATGACTAAGCTGCTGACTACCAGACCAAAGAGTTGGTAATTAATGCATTTCCTGCAGAAATTGTACACAAATGTTTCTGCCACATTTGGTCCATCTCCTTGAAATATGTATTTTTCATAATCTACAAGATTGTTGTTATTGTGTAAAGTTTTGCATTTGTGTGTGCATTTGCTTTATGCCTAAAATAAACAAGTTCATAAGTGGCATGAAATATGCAGCACAGGTGTCATTTCTCATTGAAAAGCGAGTGGTAATTGCAGTGTGCAATTTGAGGACTTTGGCCCATCCCCACCCCACTACCACCCCATCCCTAACGGGAGAAATGTCTTAAGAGTAAGACCAAGGTTTCCAAGGGCTCTGGCTAAACTATTTGGAACTTCTCCTGTTGTGAGCTTATGAAGTTTTCAGCAGGAATAGTGGGTGATGGTGTGGAGATGCATGGGAGGGCCAGAGCGCGAGCACCAATGAACAAGAAATTTAGCTGAAGTTTGAGTTGAGTCCTGTAACAATTTCAGGGTTGAGATACAGTTGAGCATTCATTTTCCTTCAATGTTGCCGTCGGCAAGGAAGTGATTGATTCATCAGTGGAAGCTTGCCAACAGTTCTACTTTTCATGCACACGTGCCAGTATTTGTTACTTAATGTTAGTGGGAGGAATTAAACATTTGGCCTTGAGCTTTTCCAGCCCACATTCGGGCACATTTTCATGCATGAACACAAATATCTATGCAAGAGACATAGGAGGGGGGGGGGGGGGGGGGGGGGGGGGCTAAGCAACTGCTGAAATAAAAATTTGATTAATATTTCTTGAGCATTCATTTCCTCTGCAGTCTGTAGGGAAGATAACGAAACATCGGTAGAAATGTGCAGTTTCTGCTGTAAGATGCACTGTATACGTATGCATTTAGTAGCACAGAAAACTATTTGGATTCAAGCTTCCTAGCTCATGCAAAGATGCACATGCTGGCACAACACTCGTGCTTCAATTAAGAATGCATGTGCGCATTGCCAAGTACACTGATTTCACGAGGAAGATCATTCTGAAGATGCTGACTTTAAAAAAGCAGGGGGTGGATCAAATTTCTCATTGTCAATACTTGACAGCTTGAGTAAAACTAAAAAGCATCTAAACCTCAAGCATCTCTCCTGTGGTTGAAGTCATTATGTTCACTCAACTTGCATTGGACATGCTATGGGAAGAGCACAAACACTTGTTGAAAGGTCTCATGTCATTTTTATTCCTAGAATCACATTGAAGACAAATATATTTCAAGAAAGTTTGCATGATAGGATTAGTTCTCCATTCATCACATCAATATGTAGTCATACATCTTTATAAATAATGGGAAAAAGTACTTGAAAGTCTGGTTGCTTCTACAACTTCACCATAAGTTGTAACCAGAATCTAAACACCTTCATTCAGAATGAAGACCACTGTGAAATACATTTGTCTTGACCCTTGGTTCAGGTCAAGCATAACCCCCACCCCCAATATCTGCACAGGGGTATGATGCTCATGGCATCCCAAGAGGGGAGCTCTTTGTGAGAATGTGGACATCTGACTAGCAGACAAGCTCACTTCTAAGAACGGTGTACTACATGTAGTGCGAAGTGCTACACACATCTTGAGGGTACATCTTAAACTAAAGACAATTATATCCAGACCTGCCTACGCCCCCAAAGGCCAATTAGGGAGATTCTGAAAAACAGGCCGGGATCCAGGGGCCGCCAAGGCCCTGGTGGGGTCCAGGGGCAAAGCCCTGGTGGGGGGCTCAGGGGGGCGAAGCGGAAGAAACAGGCCTAAATTCGGAGTCTCCCGAATTGTTTTGGAGAATAGGCAGGTCTGTTATATCTCACCCCCAATTTTAGTATCGCTGTATTTTTTAGTCATCTACACTGCTCAAGCAATGAATTCATATGACCTCTTCGTGTAGCACAGTTGCTATACAACCTGGTGAAAACAATTTTTTTTAAATCCTTTCTAGCTATAGCTCTTGTCCCTTCGCATACCTCTTCAAATGGTGTTGGCACATTTCATGGATTGAAAGTTCTGTACCACTTTGCCATGGTTGAAAAGGCTCAAGACAGGAGTGTCAAACTCAAAGTGTTATGAGTTGTGCACAAATACCAAGTGACTCCAGGGCTCAGCTATCCTTGCTCTGGTTTGCAGTACTTGCACTGCAGCCACACACGGTACATCTTCAGTTGCCTGCCACGGTTCACCTGCAGCCGTCTGTCCACCAGATTCTGCTCCTCCACCAGTCCTGCCTGAGTGAACATGACTCGCACCTCCTCTTGTGTGAAGAAGTACACACGTGTCCCATCCCCCCGCACATAAAAATTCTCCCCCAGGCACCGGCCTTTCTTGAAACGGAGCTGAGCCATGTCATAGCGGCCATAGTCCCTGAAGAGGATCTGCCCTCCAGGCTTGAGGAGGGATGCTAGGTGGTTGACCGACTCCTGCATCTTCTCTGGGCTGAGGGCCGAAAGGACGAAGATGAGTGTGATGATGTCAAGGGAGGCAGGGGGAAAGGGAAGGGAGGCACTGGTCTCTGTCATGTCCCAGACAAAAGCGTGGCAGCGTACAGGATCATAGAGGCTGTGCTCTTTGACTATGTCAATAGCTGTGGAGGAGAAGTCGCAGCAGTAGACCATCAGACCAGGGTCGCTGTTGGTTTGCAGGAGTGGGAACACAGTGTTTCCAACACCACAGCCCACTTCCAGGATGCAGAACTGTGATTTCTGGCTGAGACAAGTCTTGGGATCTTTCTTGCCTGCCTCCAAGCCTGGGCCACTTTCCTGACTACAGGGCTGTGGCTCCCCCTCTGTACCAGCACTGCTGTCTGTGTGGAAGGGACTTGCACTGGAGTGGTCTGAAGCATATTGCTTGCCAGTGGCCCCAACTGTAGCTTCAAGGTCAGATAGGTAAGCTTGTCCCTGACCTTCATCCTGCCCTGCTGCTGCAGTAAGCTTTACTCTTGCAGAGGTATGCTTGGGGTCAGAGGAAGTTACATATAGCTCTGGGAATTCCGTAAAAAGCCAGTTACGGTCCTTGAAGAACTTGTTCTGATGCTGGCTGTAGAACTGGTCCCAGAAATGGTTTGCATCTTCCTCATACTTCTCTGTAGAAACAAAGAGTGGCATAGCACTAAAGTTTACAACTTGATATTATAACTATAGCACAAGGAGATCAACTGCTACCAGATCAAGTGTGTGTATGTGTGTGTGTGTGTGTGTGTGTGTGGGGGGGGGGGGGGGGGGGGGGGGGGGCGGAGAGAGAGAGAGAGAGAGAGAGAGAGAGAGAGAGAGAGCTTGGAGACTAGAGACAGAAAGAAAGACTGATATGGACATAAACAAACTCTCTCTCTCTCTCTCTCTCTCTCTCTCTCTCTCTCTCTCTCTCTCTCTCTCTCTCTCTCACACACACACACGAGTCTCGCAATGATTCGAAGTGAGAACAAGAAGGGCAAAGCCCATACGACTCACATGCTTGACCTTGACCTTTATATGACCTTGACCTTCAGGTGACCTTCAATGTCAAGGTCAAACAACTAAACCTACCAATGACATCATACACTAAGAAATGCTTTACACATTTTTCCTACCAAAATACATGTGACCTTGACTCAAGGTCATGGTCATCCAAGGTCATGCAACACAAAGCTGTTAATGCAAGACATAGGAAGCACAATGGCTACCATAAGATATGGTCACTTTTACTGGTTCAATACCCCATTTTGGTCACATTTCATAAGGGTCAAAGTGACCTTGACCTTGATGATATGTGACCAAATGTGTCTCATGATGAAAGCATAACATGTGCCCCACACAATTTTTAAACTTGAAACAGTTATCTTCCATAGTTCAGGGTCAAGGTCACTTCAAAATATGTATACAATCCAACTTTGAAGAGCTCCTGTGCCTTGACCTTGAAGCAAGGTCAACCAAACTGGTATCAAAGATAGGGCTTGCTTTGACCTATATACCACTTGTAGCTAAGGTCGCCATTCTCAATAACGTGGGAGAAAATTGGGAAAATGTGAAAAATGACTGTTTTTGAGACCACATTTATGGCTCCTGTGACCTTGACCTTGAAGCAAGGTCAAGTCACTATGTATGGTTTTTGAGACCTTGTCATCATACACCATCATGCCACATTAAAATGCGTAAGCAGTTGATGAGGACTTACTGGGGTGGGGGGTGCTTGGGGCCGAGAAAAATCCCAACAAGTGTTAAGGTTGTTTTGTTTACGGGGACCGCCAGACGCCCGGACGGACGGACGACACGGGGAGTCCACAATACAGGGAGATTTCTGGTAATTCCATTTCTCGTGTTCTGCTAGCCCTATCGGCTGTATCCTTGATGAAAAAACGGGGAAT
>JAWQFJ010010861.1:0-2500 GCA_034096865.1 Theodoxus fluviatilis
GAAATGAGAATGGCTAAATATGAGTTATTCCCCTTTGCTGCATGCTGACCAGGCCGTCTCCTGCTTTGTTATGACTAGTACAGTCGATCTTTCTCATGTTGTGACTTGCTTTATTTTCACATTTTCGGTATTTAAAACAGCAAACACACACACACACACACACACACACACACACACATACACTGAAGAAGTTTCCATTCTGATTCGGTTATTTTATTTGGTGCTATATGTTTGCTTCACATTGTTTCTTTTTTACATTGCTTGAGGTATCCCAATTCGCTAAACACATCCATAATGCATGCATGGCTCATTCGAAAGAGGGCAACAGAACAACTGATGCCCAATAGCAATAAATACTGCACAACTGAACAATAAATAGCAATAAATGATGACAGTGCCAAGTTTTTAAGTACAAAGTGAAATCATGTGACTGGACAAAGGCACAATTACAAAATACAAATAAATAAAATCGAGGCCCATTTTAAATTAAGTTCTCAGCTCCATGGGGGAAGCATAAGGTGACCCTAGAAACCGAAATTAGGAGATCTCCCGCCCCTAGGGCAGACTAAAAAAAAAGGGGGGGGGGGGGCGGCTAATTTGTGAAATAGTATAAAAGGAATCAAAAACTGTATACATGTATTTAGTTAATACCCCAAAAATTGTATAGTATATACGATGTCAGACCCTAAAGAAAGTTAGTTAGTCATTGCTTAGACAAAACAAAACAAAATAGTCTGTTTACGGTATCCCGACCAACCCTATTTTGTCCCCGCCGATCCTAGACTTTTTTTTCTGGCATTTGGAGAAAAAGAAAAAGAAAAAAAAATCAATTTTGTTCCTGTTTTTTCGCAAAATAAGTTAAAAAGATGGTTATAAAAAAAATTAAGAAAAGCCGACCGACCTCTTTTTTTGTGCCTATGTTAATGTAAACAGACTAAAAGGTACATCACAAACAACACACCAGGGATGATACTATTTAATTTTGATCATAATTTTTATATTTTTAATTTTCAGAGCTTGTTTTTGTACGGAGAGAGTTGGCAATTGTTTATCACATTCTCTCATCTCATTGACTCTCCTTCGGCTCCTTGGTAACATGCGTTCCCATCTCTGCCAGGATTGGACAGGCATAAATGGCAAAATAGCTCGCATACAAAAGAAATTCTGGATCCCAAATTCCTAAAACAAAACATACATAGTACATAACATCAATAGCAATACAATGTAGTTTCTTTGATAACATCTAGTGAGTCAGTAGTCCGTACAAAACAGCATTTTACAAGTTACTTTCATGATGGCACTTACTTTACACACTTCAATCTTCACCCCTTCTGATCACACCCATAATATGTGTTCAATGAGAGGATTGGTTCCTCATGGCTGACCAAGACAAAATAAGTCATCATCCATTTTGTGATAACAAATTTCAGTTGCACAAGAAACATACAGTCTACACATGTGACAGTTTCATGACTTTACGATTCCGCTTTACACATTTTCGAGAGAATGATCTGGAGCAGTCCTTCAAAGTGAAATGAAGACGAACATTTGTGAATAAGCGAATCACACTGCCTGGCAGGTCACAGACACCAACAGCACACAAGAATGTGCTGTGTTTTAGCTCCTCCCTGAACATTTGCATCAAAGAACCTTTCACTTTCCTGTCAATCAGAATCCTGTCAATGTTTTTGGTATACACATTCTCCAGTATTTCAATCACAATGGTCACTGAGAGAGAGGATTTAGGGCCAACAATAGAGTTCCGACTTGTCTTCGAAACCGAAAAATTCTAGCTTGCCCAAGAAACACCCCCAGCCCAAAATCGCTTACGGATACACCAGTACAAACAGGAGAAGATAAAAACATGCTTTGCAAAATTGTGTTATTTCATTGTGTACGTACGTAATTGTGATCACAATCATTGACAATCTGATCACACGGGCATGATTATGATTGAAAGGAATCGCCTTGTCAGCTTGTGAAATGGCATCCATTCTAAATCTAACGCTCTGCCTAAACGCAAAACGGATGAGTGATGTACCTTTGTACTGTAGTTTTCCCGTAAGCAAGGTTTGATAAAGGATTCAGCAAATATGCCCACGGGTAGTTTGTCATCAAGTGTAAACTGTTGTTTTGTACTGACTGCTGACTCACACTCACAGTCGTAAGTACTCGCTGACGCTGTAGATCTAGTCTACTGAGTTAGTTGACTCGAGCCATTGCATTCTCATTCTGAAGAAGGTAAACCTGATGAAATAATCACTGCACAACCCACCTTTTTTCTTCTTTAGGGAACTTGTGGAAAGTTTTCCCGAAGCAGCTCTGTTTGTAACGGGCGTTCTTGCAACCAAGAGCCGAGCAAAAATCACCACCGCCTCGCACGCGATCGGCCATTTTGTTTTCGCCGCCAGCATGTGACTAGGGACGATAACCCACAAACACTTTTTCGCATTTTCTTCGCAAGTTCCACGTCTTCTTTATGTACAGTGTTTGGGCGTAT
>JAWQFJ010010861.1:7500-45000 GCA_034096865.1 Theodoxus fluviatilis
TATTATTATTATTATATGCGCGTAAATAAACTATATTATTATTATTATTATTATTATTATTATTATAGAGGAGAGAGAGAAGAGAGAGAAGAGAGAGAGGAGAGAGAGAGAGAGAGAGAGAGAGAGAGAGAGAGAGAGAGAGAGAGAGAGAGATTGATTGATTGATTGATTGATTGATTAGCTTTATTTCGGCCGACGACCCTTCATTATAACACAGTTTACATACAACATTAAGAAAACAACAGTATCATTGTACGATCTACAAATAGAATTTACATCTTCGGTTGCACTGATGCAATTAAACGTTCTTCGATTTCGTATCTCATTCGACATCACAAATGTGAACTGGTAAAACAAATATGTGGTTACAAGTTAGGAACTAATTAGGAATTGTAGGTCACCCCATATGATTTGACCCTGACATGTAGCCTCACATTGCGTATAGAACAGTTGTTTACAAACATTTTGTACAACTTCTAACTCATTTACAACGCTTCTATTAACTGGAATGTATTAAAATTGGACGGACATTAAATTGGAGATTCAATAGTATATACATCGGTTAAAATACAACACAGTAAAAGAGACGTGATTTTCATCTTTACGGTGATAGCAGTGAGCCTTCTTCATCACATAAGTGACGTGTTGACATGTTGATTGTCATTGCTCGAATCTTCAGAGAATAATGAATAAACATGGCAACATCTCGAGTTTTTTTGGTACCGCGTCCATTCAGTAAATATGCCACAGTAGTACAGTCTGTTCGCTGAATGTATTTAGATAAATACATTTCTCTAGTGTCCTTATAAACACAACAGTAAAGCATAAAATGGGCTTCGTCTTCAATTTCAGTACAAAATGGACAAGTTTTCAGTGGACTCTGTTCTGATGTCGATCGGACATTGTTTCTCAGTTCGTTATTTCCTAATCTAAATCGTATGAATACATCTCTAAATTTCTTAATATCTATAGTACACAAATATTTCTCACACTGCAGATTATTTTTGAAGGATTTATAGAGAGCAAATCTAGTGCTGCTGCTAATTTTTGCTGCCCACTCCTGTAGATAGCAATCACGTAATCTTCTTTTGAGAGACCTCAGAAAACCTTTTTCGTGTGTCACATCGCATTTTGTCCATACATAACCGTATCCTAATTCTGACAAATTCCGCTTAATTGATTGTACCCAATTAAACTGGGCTGGAGGGTTTGCGTTCAACATCATGTAATAGGCCTGCTTTGGAAGTCTATCTGCTGGCATCTTACATAGTCTCAGCCAGTACTTAACAGCTCTCATCATAGCACTAATATAGACTGGGTATCTTCCTAGTTCGCCATAGCACAAGGTGTTGGAAGATTTTATATCGACATTAAGGAAGCGCTTGCATGCAAATAAATGCGCCTTCTCGATAGGGTGTCTCTTAGATAATCCCCAAAGCTCTGATCCGTACAAAAGAGAAGGCAGCACCTGAGCGTCAAACAGCTTTAAAAATATGCTTGTGTTCAAGGTGTGGAGATTCCACATCGTTTTTAGTAGTTGGACAACCTTCTGTTTCGCTTTCACTGCTTGACTCTCGAGAGCTAATGAATAGGATAATTTGGTCGTAAAGATAAATCCCAGGTACTTGTAGCTATTAACAATCTCTATCTCAGCACCTCCAATCGTCCATTTTTCTCCATGAGCTAGAAACCCTCCCCTTCTAAAAACCATTACTTTTGTTTTGTCTCTGTTGATTACAAGACCTAGTTTTCCTGATACATGCGAAAGGTTATCAAGTTGGCATTGCAACCCCATTGGCGTTGTTGACAGTAGGACTACGTCATCTGCGAACATGAGCAAAAATATTTCTGCCATTCCGGGTAATAGCTGCACACCATGCCTTCCATTACTACGTACATAGTCTGCAACATATGTCATGTATAAACAAAAGAGTGTCGGTGACTCGACTGCCCCCTGCTTCACGCCAACTGGGCACTCAAAAGGATCTGACACGGCACCATTCCATCTTACGCATGCGCAAACCTGAAAATACACTGCCTTGAGCATTTTTAAAAACTTTGTTGACATGCCCAGATTTTCCAAAACAGACCATAGGCACTCTCTTTTTACAGTGTCAAATGCTTTTTGGTAGTCTATGAATGCAGCATATAAACTATATTATTATTATTATTATTATTATTATTATTATTATTATTATTATTATTATTATTATTATTATTATTATTATTATTATTATTATTATTATTATTATTATATGCGCGTAAATAAACTATATTATTATTATTATTATTATTATTATTATTATTATAGAGGAGAGAGAGAAGAGAGAGAGGAGAGAGAGGAGAGAGAGAGAGAGAGAGAGAAGAGAGAGAGAGAGAGAAGAGAGAAAGAGAGAGAGAAGAGAGAGAGAGAGAGAGAGAGAGAGAGAGAGAGAGAGAGAGAGAGAGAGAGAGAACTTGAACTTCATTGACCACGCCACCAGCCCATTGCAAAAATGCATCAAAAGAATAGTGAGTGTCAGATATTGACATACATGTATGTAAAGCAATATAGCCTAATGCCCATCGTATATGACCCCCACCTTCCTCTAGTTTACACTTGCGCTTTTCGACTGCATAACAAATGTACATAGAGAGAGATCTAGCTCGTCTTGCATTATATTTCTGCATTGACTGAATACAACGGCAAGTTGTGCTGCTTACGAAACAGGTGTCCTAAGTACTTCTACGCAAATTACAGTCCGCTGTACATTGGCAGAGGAAATGTTCTCCATTCTCGGTCTTCACGACATGGTCATTGCAAATATTCGTCGACAAGGCTTTGATATTTCTTATTAACCTGCAAATCGCTGATACTTCATCTGCATCACACCAGTATATCGCGGAGGTCTTTTAATGTTTGTTCAGTTGCGGTAATCTTCCGATCCCAGATGTTGTTCTAGGGACGAGTCCCAACCAAGTCTGCGCTTCCCATGTTTACACCGTTCCATTTCTGTAAGTAGCAGTCAACAAATCTCTGCTTGAAACGACACAAGGATTGTTTCTCATTGGTGATGCCTCTACAAAGCCATACGCATCCAAAACCATGGCTAAAGAGACAGTTTTTCACATGGTCCCCATAAGTAGAGTCTTACCTGGTCCCCATCAGTAGAGTCTTACCTGGTCCCCATCAGTAGAGTCTTACCTGGTCCACATTGGTGGAGACATTCCTGGTCCCTATCAGTAGAGTCTTTCCTGGTCCATATAGGTGGAGACATACCTGGTCCACAGAGGTGGAGACATACCTGGTCCCCATCAGTAGAGTCTTTCCTGGTCCATATAGGTGGAGACATACCTGGTCCACAGAGGTGGAGACATACCTGGTCCCCATCAGTAGAGTCTTTCCTGGTCCACATAGGTGGGGACATACCTGGTCCACATAGGTGGAGTCCTATCTGGTCCACATAGATGGGGACATACCTGGTCCACAGAGGTGGAGACATACCTGGTCCCCATCAGTAGAGTCATACCTGGTCCACACAGGTGAAGGCATACCTGGTCCACATAGGTGGAGACATACCTGGTCCAGGGAGCGCTGCCAGGTGTAGGGCAGTCTGCCGGCAGGAGGCGACTCTGCTCCAGCCATGGTCAGCACGCGCAGCAGTGCGTCCCCAGTTGTCTCCCCTGGAAAGTGGCACTGCAGGATGGCCTGCACGCCGGGGCTGCTGTCCGCCCAGCTGATGTCCAGGGGGCCGCCACTGAACACCAGCAGCACCACGGGGGTCCCGTTGGCTAGAAGAGGTGAGGATGGGTGGAGAGTGGGGGGTAATAGGGGGTGGGGGTGAGGGATGTAGAGTGAGTGGACAGCGGGTGAAAAGTGGGGGAGTGGGGAGTCAGGGAGGTGCGAGGAACGTAGGAGTGGGGGAATAGATGGAAAGGGGAGGAGCGGGTGGGCAGTGAAAGGAGAGTGGAGAAGTTGGTGGAAGTGGGGAGGTATGGGTATGTGGGGTGTAGTAGAAATATAGGCGGTGAGTTTGGGATGGGAGTGGTTTGTGTTTAATGGGAATGGATGGGTAGTGGGAGGTGGGGGCAAGGGGAGTGGATAGAGAGTAAGGAGGGAGTCAAAAGTGTGGAGACAGAGAGTAGAGAGTGAAGGGTGGGTGGAGAAGGGGGTGGGGGTGGGGTGGGGTGGGGGGTGGGGGTAGAGAAGATGAATGGCAGAGTCAGGGTTTGTGCAGGTTTTAACTTAAGTTGTCTACTACAACAAACCTCTTTTCCAAACAAAGCGCAGTACTAGTGAAAATGGAAAGTGCAAATCACTGAAACCAAATAACTGACGGAAACAACGAGAAATGTTGGGGCGAGAGTTGAGGGACGGCGTAGTGGTGGAAGTTAAGGATGGGCAAAGGGGAAGGGGGGGGGGGATATCAGAGAAGGGAGAGGTGAACAATACAAGATGGAGTCCAGGTTGTACTTTAATTCTCACTCTATGTTTGACATAAAAGATAGAGCCCGTCCAAGTATAATTGCAGAGGAATGCTGCAGCAAGGATTGAATGAAAGATGGCCTTGATGAGGCGGACATGCATGAAAACTTGCTCCAGTAGACAGAGAAGATGACGTTGGTGTTGTTCCTGCTGTCGTTACTGTTGTTTGTTTCTTTCGTGTCGCCCTGTAACAGCTGCAGTTTGGGGTCTTACCGTATCTCACCACGTCCTGTAGCAACTGCAGTTTGGGGTCTTACCGTATTTCACTACGTCCTGTAACAACTGCAGGTTGGGGTCTTACCGTATTTCACTACGTCCTGTAACAGCTGCAGGTTGGGGTCTTACCGTATTTCACTACGTCCTGTAACAGCTGCAGTGTGGGGTCTTACCGTATTTCACCACGTCCTGTAACAACTGCAGGTTGGGGTCTTACCGTATTTCACTACGTCCTGTAACAACTGCAGGTTGGGGTCTTACCGTATTTCACTACGTCCTGTAACAACTGCAGGTTGGGGTCTTACCGTATTTCACTACGTCCTGTAACAGCTGCAGTGAGAGGTCTTACCGTATTTCACCACGTCCTGTAACAACTGCAGTGTGGGGTCTTACCGTATTTCACCACGACCTGTAACAGCTGCAGTTTGGGGTCTTACCGTATTTCACCACGTCCTGTAACAACTGCAGTTTGGAGTCTTACCGTATTTCACCACGTCCTGTAACAACTGCAGTTTGGGGTCTTACCGTATCTCACCACGTCCTGTAACAACTGCAGTTTGGGGTCTTACCGTATTTCACTACGTCCTGTAACAGCTGCAGTTTGGGGTCTTACCGTATTTCACCACGTCCTGTAACAGCTGTAGTTTGGGGTCTTACCGTATTTCACTACGTCCTGTAACTGCAGTTTGGAGTCTTACCATATTTCACCACGTCTTGTAACAGCTGCAGCTGCTTGCCAGGCAGGGCCAGGTCCTTGCGGTCATTGTTCTCCGACTCCAGGGCCTGTCCTGTAATGCGCATGCGTCACTGTGTCATGGAATGCACTGTCCGTCACACTGCCCTGTAATGCGCACGCGTCACTGTGTCATGGAGTGCACTGCCAGTCACACTGCCCTGTAATGCGCATGCGTATCGTTGTCACGTGATGCACTGTCCGTCACACTGCCCTGTAATGCGCACGCATCACTGTATCGTGTGGCGCAGTGTCTGTCACATTGTCCTGTAATGCGCATGCGTGATGGTGTCATAGTACAGCGCCTGTCCTATCGTAATGCAGTAGGCATACGCATCTGTTTTATATAGAGACTTTTCACTGTGATTCACACTCTACCCCCTCATAATGGGGCGACCAGGCATCCTTCACTTACACCTGATGACACACAGTGAGAGACAACAGGGCACACAGAGTGAGAGAAAACAGGGCACACAGTGAGAGACAACAGGGCACACACAGAGAGAGACAACAGGGCACACAGAGTGAGAGAAAACAGGGCACACAGTGAGAGACAACAGGGCACACACAGAGAGAGACAACAGGGCACACAGAGTGAGAGAAAACAGGGCACACAGTGAGAGACAACAGGGCACACACAGTGAGAGACAACAGGGCACACACAGTGAGAGACAACAGGGCACACACAGTGAGAGACAACAGGGCACACACAGTGAGAGACAACATGGCACACAGTGAGAGACAACAGGGCACACACACTGAGAGACAACAGGGCACACACAGTGAGAGACAACAGGGCACACACAGTGAGAGACAACAGATCACACACAGTGAGAGACAACATGGCACACACAGTGAGAGACAACAGGGCACACACAGTGAGAGACAACAGGGCACACACACAGTGAGAGACAACAGGGCACACAGTGAGAGACAACAGGGCACACACAGTGAGAGACAACAGGGCACACACAGTGAGAGACAACAGGGCACACACAGTGAGAGACAACAGGGCACACACAGTGAGAGACAACAGGGCACACACAGTGAGAGACAACAGGGCACACACAGTGAGAGACAACAGGGCACACACAGTGAGAGACAACAGGGCACACACAGTGAGAGACAACAGGGCACACACAGTGAGAGACAACAGGGCACACACAGTGAGAGACAACAGGGCACACACAGTGAGAGACAACAGGGCACACACAGAGAGAGACAACAGTTCACACACAGTGAGAGACAACAGGGCACACACAGTGAGAGACAACAGGGCACACACAGAGAGAGACAACAGGGCACACAGTGAGAGACAACAGGGCACACACAGTGAGAGACAACAGGGCACACACAGTGAGAGACAACAGGGCACACACAGTGAGAGACAACAGAGCACGCACAGTGAGAGACAACAGGGCACACACAAAGAGAGACAACAGGGCACACACAGTGAGAGACAACATGGCATGCACAGTGAGAGACAACAGGCCACACGCACTGAGAGACAACAGGGCACACGCAGTGAGAGACAACAGGGCACACACAGTGAGAGACAACAGGGCACACGCACTGAGAGACAACAGGGCACACACAGTGAGAGACAACAGAGCACGCACAGTGAGAGACAACAGGGCACACACAGTGAGAGACAACAGGGCACACACAGTGAGAGACAACAGGGCACGCACAGTGAGAGACAACAGGGCACACACAGTGAGAGACAACATGGCACACACAGTGAGAGACAACAGGGCACACACACTGAGAGACAACAGGGCACACAGTGAGAGACAACAGGGCACACACAGTGAGAGACAACAGGGCACACACACTGAGAGAAAACAGGGCACACACACTGAGAGACAACAGGGCACACAGTGAGAGACAACAGGGCACACACAGTGAGAGACAACAGGGCACACACAGTGAGAGACAACATGGCACACACAGTGAGAGACAACAGGGCACACACACTGAGAGACAACAGGGCACACAGTGAGAGACAACAGGGCACACACTGAGAGACAACAGGGCACACAGTGAGAGACAACAGGGCACACACACTGAGAGACAACAGGGCACACAGTAAGAGACAACAGGGCACACACAGTGAGAGACAACAGGGCACACACAGTGAGAGACAACATGGCACGCAAAGTGAGAGACAACAGGGCACACACACTGAGAGACAACAGGGCACACACAGTGAGAGACAACAGGGCACACACAGTGAGAGACAACAGGGCACACACAGTGAGAGACAACAGGGCACACAGTGAGAGACAACAGGGCACACACACTGAGAGACAACAGGGCACACAGTGAGAGACAACAGGGCACACACAGTGAGAGACAACAGGGCACACACAGTGAGAGACAACAGGGCACACACAGTGAGAGACAACAGGGCACACACAGTGAGAGACAACAGGGCACACAGTGAGAGACAACAGGGCACACACAGTGAGAGACAACAGGGCACACACACTGAGAGACAACAGGGCACACACTGAGAGACAACAGGGCACACACAGTGAGAGACAACAGGGCACACAGTGAGAGACAACAGGGCACACACAGTGAGAGACAACAGGGCACACACACTGAGAGACAACAGGGCACACACAGTGAGAGACAACAGGGCACACAGTGAGAGACAACAGGGCACACACAGTGAGAGACAACAGGGCACACACAGTGAGAGACAACAGGGCACACACAGTGAGAGACAACAGGGCACACACAGTGAGAGACAACAGGGCACACACAGTGAAAGACAACAGGGCACACTACCGCTAGCGGCGAGCGAGTGCAGGCGAGCGCTCTGATCTCCGGCCCTGAGGTTGAGACGAGTTCTCCAGGACCATGCATGCGCAATCCCAAGAGGTCTAAAAGCCATTTCCGGTCTTTTTCAAAGTGATCCTTGTGATCAAACGCAACGTCCAGCTCGTCAGCTCTTGTAGTAAATATGTGTCCGAATCCAGACACTGTCTGCTTTTCCGTTCCAATTTGGATTCCGACTCCTGCATCACTTCACCGACCACTTGAATGTAATACCGCAAACGCCCTTTGTGTTGCTTTGGATTGTTTTGGATTTTTTGGGATTGTTTTGAATTGTCTTGGATTGCTTTGGATGGCTTTGGATTGCTTTAGATTGCTTTGGATTGCTTCGTATTGCCTATCCACAGACCGGGAAGCGCGCCCCAGCCCAAGCAGCGTACCTGTGCCCAGGCAGGCGATGACCACGTCCACGTTGGTGACGGCCTTCTGGATGAAGGGCGCGTAGTAGCCGTAGCACGCCGTGTCATAGCAGCCAGACTCGTGCTGGACGCGCGTGGCCATGGGCGCCAGGCCCACTAGCGGCGTGGACGTGTTCCGGGGCTGGCTGACCGCGTAGTCCCCGTAGATCTGCACCCGATCGTCCGACATGGGGCCCACGATCTGTGTGTGGAGAGTGCGGTACAATGTGTGGGTGTGGAGAGTGTGGTACAATGTGTGTGGAGAGTGTGATACGGCCTGTGTGTGGAGAGTGTAGTATGATCTCTGTGTTGAGAGTGTGGCATGGTCTGTGTGTGGAGAGTGTGGTATGATCTCTGTGTTGAGAGTGTGGTATGATCTGTGTCTGTGGAGAGTGTGGTACAATGTGTGTGGAGAGTGGTACGGTCTATGTGTGTGGAGAGTGTGGGACAATGGGTGTGAAGAGTGTGGTATGATCTGTGTATGGAGAAAGCGGTACGGTCTATATGTGGAGAGTGCGGTACAATGTGTGTGGAGAGTGTGGGACAATGTGTGTGGAGAGTGCGGTACAATGTGTGTGGAGAGTGTGGGACAATGGGTGTGAAGAGTGTGGTATGATCTGTGTATGGAGAAAGCGGTACGGTCTATATGTGGAGAGTGCGGTACAATGTGTGTGGAGAGTGTGGTACGGTCTGTGTATGGAGAAAGCGGTACGGTCTATATGTGGAGAGTGCGGTACAATGTGTGTGGAGAGTGTGGCACGGTCTGTGTGTGGAGAGTGTGGTACGGCCTGTGTGTGGAGAGTGTGGTATGATCTGTGTGTGGAGAGTGTGGCATGGTCTGTGTGTGGAGAGTGTGGTATGATCTCTGTGTTGAGAGTGTGGCATGGTCTGTGTGTGGAGAGTGTGGTATGATCTCTGTGTTGAGAGTGTGGCATGGTAGGTGTGTGGAGAGTGTGGTATGATCTGTGTATGGAGAGTGCGGTACGGTCTATATGTGGAGAGTGCGGTATAATGTGTGTGGAGAGTGTGGTACAATGTGTGGAGAGTGTGGTACAGTGTGTGTGGAGAGTGCGGTACGGTCTGTGGTAGAGAGTGTGGTACAATGTGTGTGGAGAGTGTGATACAATGTGTGTGGAGAGTGTGGTATGATCTGTGTATGGAGAGTGCGGTACGGTCTAAATGTGGAGAGTATGGTACGGTCTGTGTGTGGATAGTGTGGTACAATGTGTGTGGAGAGTGTGGTACGGTCTGTGTGTGGAGAGTGTGGTACAATGTGTGTGGAGAGTGTGGTACAATGTGTGTGAAGAGTGTGGTACAATGTGTGTGGAGAGTGCGGTACAATGTGTGTGGAGAGTGCGGTACAATGTGTGTGTGGAGAGTGTGGTATGACCTCTGTTTGAGAGTGTGGCATGGTCTGTGTGTGGAGAGTGTGGTATGATCTCTGTGTTGAGAGTGTGGCATGGTGTGTGTGTGGAGAGTGTGGTATGATCTGTGTGTGGAGAGTGTGGTATGATCTCTGTGTTGAGAGTGTGGCATGGTCTGTGTGTGGAGAGTGTGGTATGATATCTGTGTTGAGAGTGTGGCATGGTGTGTGTGTGGAGAGTGTGGTATGATCTGTGTGTGGAGAGTGTGGTACGGTCTGTATGGGGAGAGTGCGGTACGGCCGGTGTGTGGAGAGTGTGGTATGATCTCTGTGTTGAGAGTGTGGCATGGTCTGTGTGTGGAGAGTGTGGTATGATCTGTGTATGGAGAGTGTGGTACGGCCTGTGTGTGGATAGTGTGGTATGATCTATGTGTGGAGAGTGTGGTACGGTCTGTGTGTGGAGAGTGTGGTATGATCTCTGTGTTGAGAGTGTGGTACGGTCTGTATGGGGAGAGTGCGGTACAGTCTGTGTGTGGAGAGTGTGGTACAATGTGTGTGTGGAGAGTGTGGTATGATCTCTGTGTTGAGAGTGTGGTACGGTCTGTATGGGGAGAGTGCGGTACAGTCTGTGTGTGGAGAGTGCGGTACAGGCTGTATGGGGAGAGTGCGGTACAATGTGTGTTGAGAGTGTGGTACGGTCTGTGTGGAGAGTGCGGTATGATCTGTGGGGAGAGTGCGGTACGATCTGTGTGAGGAGAGTGTGGTACAATGTGTGTAGAGAGTACGGTACAATGTGTGTGGAGAGTGCGGTACAATGTGTGTGGAGAGTGTGGTACGGTCTGTGTGTGGAGAGTGCGGTACAATGTGTGTGGAGAGTGAGGTACAATGTGTGTAGAGAGTGCGGTACAATGTGTGTAGAGAGTGCGGTACGGTCTGTGTTTGGAGAGTGTGGTACGGTCTGTGTGTGGAGAGTGTGGTACGGCCTGTGTGTGGAGAGTGCGGTACAATGTGTGTGGAGAGTGCGGTACGGTCTGTGTTTGGAGAGTGTGGTACAATGTGTGTGGAGAGTGCGGTACAATGTGTGTGGAGAGTGCGGTACAATGTGTGTGGAGAGTGCGGTACGATCTGTGTGTGGAGAGTGTGGTACGGTCTGTGTGTGGAGAGTGCGGTACAATGTGTGTGGAGAGTGGTACGGTCTGTGGGTGGAGAGTGCGGTACGATATGTGTGGAGAGTGTGGTACGGTCTATGTGGAGAGTGCGGTACAATGTGTGTAGAGAGTGGTACGGTCTGTGGGTGGAGAGTGCGGTACGATATGTGTGGAGAGAGCGGTACGGTCTATGTGGAGAGTGCGGTACAGTGTGTGGAGAGTGTGGTACAATGTGTGTGGAGTGTGGTACAATGTATGTAGAGAGTACGGTACAATGTGTGTGGAGAGTGCGGTACAATGTGTGTGGAGAGTGGTACGGTCTGTGTGTGGAGGGTGCGGTACAATGTGTGTGGAGAGTGTGGTACAATGTATGTAGAGAGTACGGTACAATGTGTGTGGAGAGTGTGGTACAATGTATGTAGAGAGTACGGTACAATGTGAGTGGAGAGTGCGGTACAATGTGTGTGGAGAGTGCGGTACAATATGTGTGGAGAGTGTGGTATGATCTATGTGTGGAAAGTGTGGTACAATGTGTGTGGAGAGTGCGGTACGGTCTGTGTGGAGAGTGCGGTACAATGTGTGTAGAGAGTGCGGTACAATGTGTGTGGAGAGTGCGGTACAATGTGTGTGGAGAGTGCGGTACAATGCGTGTGGAGAGTGCGGTACGGTCTGTGTAGAGAGTGCGGTACAATGTGTGTGGAGAGTGCGGTACAATGTGTGTGGAGAGTGCGGTACAATGTGTGTGGAGAGTGCGGTACGGTCTGTGTGGAGAGTGCGGTACAATGTGTGTAGAGAGTGCGGTACAATGTGTGTGGAGAGTGTGGTACAATGTGTGTAGAGAGTGAGGTTCAATGTGTGTAGAGAGTGTGGTACAATGTGTGTGGAGAGTGCGGTACGGTCTATGTAGAGAGTGTGGTACAATGTGTGTGGAGAGTGCGGTACGGTCTATGTAGAGAGTGTGGTACAATGTGTGTAGAGAGTGAGGTTCAATGTGTGTAGAGAGTGTGGTACAATGTGTGTGGAGAGTGCGGTACGGTCTATGTAGAGAGTGTGGTACAATGTGTGTGGAGAGAATGCGGTACGGTCTGTGTAGAGAGTGTGGTACAATGTGTGTGGAGAGTGCGGTACGGTCTGTGTAGAGAGTACGGTACAATGTGTGTGGAGAGAGAGGTACAATGTGTGTAGAGAGTGTGGTACAATGTGTGTAGAGAGTGAGGTTCAATGTGTGTAGAGAGTGTGGTACAATGTGTGTGGAGAGTGCGGTACGGTCTATGTAGAGAGTGTGGTACAATGTGTGGAGAGTGCGGTACGGTCTATGTAGAGAGTGTGGTACAATGTGTGTAGAGAGTGTGGTACAATGTGTGTAGAGAGTGAGGTTCAATGTGTGTAGAGAGTGTGGTACAATGTGTGTGGAGAGTGCGGTACGGTCTGTGTAGAGAGTGTGGTACAATGTGTGTGGAGAGTGCGGTACGGTCTATGTAGAGAGTGTGGTACAATGTGTGTGGAGAGTGCGGTACGGTCTGTGTAGAGAGTGTGGTACAATGTGTGTGGAGAGTGCGGTACGGTCTGTGTAGAGAGTGTGGTACAATGTGTGTGGAGAGTGCGGTACGGTCTGTGTAGAGAGTACGGTACAATGTGTGTGGAGAGTGCGGTACAATGTGTGTGGAGAGTGTGGTACAATGTGTGTGGAGAGTGCGGTACAATGTGTGTGGAGAGTGCGGTACAATGTGTGTGGAGAGTACGGTACAATGTGTGTGGAGAGTGCGGTACAATGTGTGTGGAGAGTGCGGTACAATGTGTGTGGAGAGTGCGGTACGGTCTGTGTAGAGAGTGAGGTACAATGTGTGTGGAGAGTGAGGTACAATGTGTGTGGAGAGTGCGGTACAATGTGTGTGGAGAGTATGGTACAATGTGTGTGGAGAGTGAGGTACAATGTGTGTAGAGAGTGTGGTACAATGTGTGTGGAGAGTGCGGTACGGTCTGTGTAGAGAGTACGGTACAATGTGTGTGGAGAGTGAGGTACAATATGTGTGGAGAGTGGTACGGTCTGTGTGTGAAGAGTGCGGTACAATGTGAGTGGAGAGTACGGTACAATGTGTGTGGAGAGTGCGGTGCAATGTGTGTGGAGAGTGCGGTACAATGTGTGTGGAGAGTGCGGTGCAATGTGTGTGGAGAGTGTGGTACAATGTGTGTGGAGAGTGTGGTACAATGTGTGTAGAGAGTACGGTACAATGTGTGTGGAGTGTGCGGTGCAATGTGTATGGAGAGTGCAGTACAATGTGTGTGGAGAGTACGGTACAATGTGTGTGGAGAGTACGGTACAATGTGTGTGGAGAGTGCGGTGCAATGTGTGTAGAGAGTGCGGTGCAATGTGTGTGGAGAGTGCGGTTCAATGTGTGTGGAGAGTGTGGTACATTGTGTGTAGGGAGTGTGGTACAATGTGTGTGGAGAGTGTGGTACAATGTGTATGGAGAGTGCGGTACTGTCTGTGTGTGGAGAGTGCGGTACAATGTGTGCGGAGAGTGCGGTACAATGTGTGTGGAGAGTGTGATACAATGTGTGTGGAGTGTGTGGTACAATGTGTGTGGAGAGTGTGGTACAATGTGTGTGGAGAGTGTGGTACAATGTGTGTGGAGAGTGCGGTACAATGTGTGTGGAGAGTGCGGTACAATGTGTGTAGAGAGTACGGTACAATGTGTGTGGAGAGTGTGGTACAATGTGTGTGGAGAGTGCGGTACAATGTGTGTGGAGAGTGCGGTACAATGTGTGTGGAGAGTGCGGTACAATGTGTGTGGAGAGTGCGGTACAATGTGTGTGGAGAGTGCGGTACGGTCTGTGTAGAGAGTGAGGTACAATGTGTGTGGAGAGTGAGGTACAATGTGTGTGGAGAGTGCGGTACAATGTGTGTGGAGAGTATGGTACAATGTGTGTGGAGAGTGAGGTACAATGTGTGTAGAGAGTGTGGTACAATGTGTGTGGAGAGTGCGGTACGGTCTGTGTAGAGAGTACGGTACAATGTGTGTGGAGAGTGAGGTACAATATGTGTGGAGAGTGGTACGGTCTGTGTGTGAAGAGTGCGGTACAATGTGAGTGGAGAGTACGGTACAATGTTGTAGTGGAACTATGTGTGGTAGTGGGAATGAGTGCGGTACGGTCTGTGTGCTACAATGAGAGTGCCGTTGAATGTGTGTGGAGGAGTGCCGTTACAAGGTGTGTGGATAATGCTGGTACAGCATCTAGTTTGCCACTCACCTTTAGCGACGCCGCACCTCACGGTGTCCCCCACCCACTCCCTCCCCCAACCCACTCATTTCCCCCTCAACCACTCACTCACTCACTCACTCACTCACTCACT
Source organism: Theodoxus fluviatilis (assembly GCA_034096865.1). NCBI lineage: Eukaryota > Metazoa > Mollusca > Gastropoda > Cycloneritida > Neritidae > Theodoxus > Theodoxus fluviatilis. The sequence goes on from JAWQFJ010010861.1 coordinate 22,023, forward strand.
CACTCACTCACACTCACTCACTCACTCACTCACTCACTCACTCACTCACTCACTCACTCACTCACTCACTCCACTCACTCACTCGCTCACTCCACTCACTCACTCACTCACTCACTCACTCACTCACTCACTCACTCACTCACTCACTCACTCACTCACTCACTCACTCACTCACTCACTCACTCACTCACTCACTCACTCACTCACTCACTCACTCACTCACTCACTCACTCACTCACTCACCACTCACTCACTCAACACTCACTCACTCAACACTCACTCACTCAACACTCACTCACTCAACACTCACTCACTCAACACTCACTCACTCAACACTCACTCACTCACACACTCACTCACTCAACACTCACTCACTCCACTCACTCACACTCACTCACTCAACTCCACTCACTCACTCCACTCACTCACTCCACTCACTCACTCCACTCACTCACTCCACTTACTCACTCAACACTCCACTCACTCAACACTCACTCACTCAACACTCACTCACTCAACACTCACTCACTCAACACTCACTCACTCAACACTCACTCACTCAACACTCACTCACTCAACACTCACTCACTCAACACTCACTCACTCACCACTCATCACTCACCACTCACCACTCACTCCACCACTCACTCCACACTCACTCACTCACTCACTCTCTCCCCACTCACCACTCACTCCACTCCCACCCACTCCACCACCCACTCCACTCACTCACTCCACTCCTCTCCCCACTCCACCACCCACCCACTCCATCACTCACTCATTCCACCACCCACTCCACCACCCACCCACTCCACCATCACTCACAGCCATGCTGTCGTAGAGGCGCTTGAGAGGCAGCGTGCGGCGGTCGTTCTTGAGCAGGACGAAAGACTGCATGGCTGCCTGCATTGCAATCTGCTTGTGCTTCTTGCTGCGCACGTCGTTCAGGGTCAGGTTGCTGTAAGGGTTCATTTCCGGTGGATCAAATTCTCCCAGGCGCATGCGCGTGTAGAAGAGTGGCTTGGCCAGGTTGCGGACTGTCTGCTCTGTGACCAGGCCTGCACTGATGGCGTCCACTGCAAGAGGCAGGGGAAAGCTCTGGTGTCAATGCAAGAGGCAGGGGAAAGCTCTGGTGTCAATGCAAGAGGCAGGGAAAAGCTCTGGTGTCAATGCAAGAGGCAGGGAAAAGCTCTGGTGTCAGTGCAAGAGGCAGGGGAAAGCTCTGGTGTCAATGCAAGAGGCAGGGAAAAGCTCTGGTGGACCTGCAAGAGGCAGGGGAAAGCTCTGGTGTCAGTGCAAGAGGCAGGGGAAAGCTCTGATGTCAGTGCAAGAGGCAGGGGAAAGCTCTGGTGTCAGTGCAAGAGGCAGGAGAAAGCTCTGGTGTCAATGCAAGAGGCAGGGAAAAGCTCTGGTGTCAATGTAAGAGGCAGGGGAAAGCTCTGGTGGACCTGCAAGAGGCAGGGGAAAGCTCTGGTGTCAGTGCAAGAGGCAGGGGAAAGCTCTGATGTCAATGCAAGAGGCAGGGGAAAGCTCTGGTGTCAGTACAAGAGGCAGGGGAAAGCTCTGATGTCAGTGCAAGAGGCAGGGGAAAGCTCTGGTGTCAATGCAAGAGGCAGGGAAAAGCTCTGGTGTCAATGCAAGAGGCAGGGGAAAGCTCTGGTGGACCTGCAAGAGGCAGGGGAAAGCTCTGGTGTCAATGCAAGAGGCAGGGAAAAGCTCTGGTGTCAGTACAAGAGGCAGGGAAAAGCTCTGGTGTCAGTACAAGAGGCAGGGGAAAGCTCTGGTGCCCCTGCAAGAGGCAGGGGAAAGCTCTGGTGTCAATGCAAGAGGCAGGGAAAAGGTCTGGTGTCAATGCAAGAGGCAGGAGAAAGCTCTGGTGGACCTGCAAGAGGCAGGGAAAAGCTCTGGTGTCAATGCAAGAGGCAGGAGAAAGCTCTGGTGCCCCTGCAAGAGGCAGGGAAAAGCTCTGGTGTCAATGCAAGAGGCAGGAGAAAGCTCTGGTGGACCTGCAAGAGGCAGGGGAAAGCTCTGGTGTCAATGCAAGAGGCAGGGGAAAGCTCTGGTGTCAATGCAAGAGGCAGGGGAAAGCTCTGATGTCAGTGCAAGAGGCAGGGGAAAGCTCTGGTGTCAGTACAAGAGGCAGGGAAAAGCTCTGGTGTCAATGCAAGAGGCAGGGAAAAGCTCTGGTGTCAATGCAAGAGGCAGGGGGAAGCTCTGGTGTCAATGCAAGAGGCAGGGGAAAGCTCTGGTGGACCTGCAAGAGGCAGGGAAAAGCTCTGATGTCAGTGGAAGAGGCAGGGGAAAGCTCTGGTGTCAGTGCAAGAGGCAGAGAAAAGCTCTGTTGTCAATGCAAGAGGCAGGGGAAAGCTCTGGTGTCAATGCAAGAGGCAGAGAAAAGCTCTGGTGTCAATGCAAGAGGCAGGGAAAAGCTCTGGTGTCAATGCAAGAGGCAGGGGAAAGCTCTGGTGGACCTGCAAGAGGCAGGGGAAAGCTCTGGTGTCAGTGCAAGAGGCAAGGGAAAGCTCTGATGTCAGTGCAAGAGGCAGGGGAAAGCTCTGGTGTCAGTGCAAGAGGCAGAGAAAAGCTCTGGTGTCAATGCAAGAGGCAGGGAAAAGCTCTGGTGTCAATGCAAGAGGCAGGGAAAAGCTCTGGTGTCAATGCAAGAGGCAGGGAAAAGCTCTGGTGTCAGTGCAAGAGGCAGGGGAAAGCTCTGGTGTCAGTGCAAGAGGCAGGGGAAAGCTCTGGTGTCAGTGCAAGAGGCAGGGGAAAGCTCTGGTGTCAATGCAAGAGTCAGGGGAAAGCTCTGGTGTCAATGCAAGAGGCAGGGAAAAGCTCTGGTGTCAGTGCAAGAGGCAGGGGAAAGCTCTGGTGTCAGTGCAAGAGCAGGGGAAAGCTTTGGTGTCACTGCAACTGGAATAACCCTATTGGTGATCCACCGGATCAAAAAAGAAGTGCGCAGACGGATTCAGTTTAGACAGAACTCAGAACTACCTACTGAGAGGGGAGTAGTGAAAAGGGTCTACAGAGGCTAAAGTGCAGAAGGGGCCTACTGAAGTGTAAGTATAGAGACCTACTGAGAGGGGAGTATTGAAAAGGGTCTACAGAGGCTAAAATGCAGAAGGGGCCTACTGAAGTGTAAGTATAGAGACATACTGAGAGGGGAGTAGTGAAAAGGGTCTACAGAGGCGAAAGTGCAGAAGGGGCCTACTGAAGTGTAAATATAGAGACCTACTGAGAGGGGAGTAGTGAAAAGGGTCTACAGAGGCTAAAGTGCAGAAGGGGCCTACTGCAGTGTAAGTATAGAGACCTACTGAGAGGGGAGTAGTGAAAAGGGTCTACAGAGGCTAAAGTGCAGAAGGAGCCTACTGCAATGTAAGTATAGAGACCTACTGAGAGGGGAGTAGTGAAAAGGGTCTACAGAGGCTAAAGTGCAGAAGGGGCCTACTGCAATGTAAGTATAGAGACCTACTGAGAGGGGAGTAGTGAAAAGGGTCTACAGAGGCGAAAGTGCAGAAGGGGCCTACTGAAGTGTACGTATAGAGACCTACTGAGAGGGGAGTATTGAAAAGGGTCTACAGAGGCGAAAGTGCAGAAGGGGCCTACTGAAGTGTACGTATAGAGACCTACTGAGAGGGAAGTGGCGAGACAGAATACTGGGGAGGGATTTCGACTGACTCACTGAGATGAACAAACTGACATGGAATATCAGACGTGACCACTGAGACGGAAATACCCGGGAAAACCTACTGAGGGGAAGACATCAGGTGTGACTGCTAAGATGGAAATATCCACGAATGCCTAGTGAGATGAAAGCATCCATGTGAACCTGTGGTAAAGGACGCGAGAGGAATCTACTGAGATGAACGTTTCATATGTAGGGATCTGCTAAGATGGAAACACCCATGAGGATCTACTGAGGTGGAAATACCCAAAAGAACCTACTGAGGTGGAAGTACCCATGAGAACCTATTGTGGTGAAAATACCCGTGAGGAGCTACTGAGGTGGAAATACCCATAAAACCTACTGCGGTGAAAGTATCCATGAGAACCTACTGCGGTGGAAATTCCCATGAGGAGCTACTGAGGTGGAAATAGCCATGAGAACCTACTGAGGTGAAAATACCCACGAGGAGCTACTGCAGTGGAAATACCCAAAATAACCTACTGAGGTGGAAATACCCAAAGGAACCTACTGCGGTGGAAATACCCATGAGGACCTACTGATGTGGAAATACCCAAAAGAACCAACTGCGGTGGAAAGACCCATGAGGAGCTACTGAGGTGGAAATACCCATGAGGAGCTACTGAGATGGAAATACCCATGAGGAGATACTGAGGTGGAAATACCCAAAAGAACCTACTGTGGTGGAAATACCCAGGAGGAGCTACTAAGGTACAAATACCCATGAGGAGATACTGAGGTGGAAAGACCCATGAGGAGCTACTGATGTGGAAATACCCATGAGGTGCTACTGAGGTACAAATACCCATGAGGAGCTACTGATGTGGAAAGACCCATGAGGAGCTACTGAGGGGAAAATACCCATGAGGAGCTACTGAGGTGGAAATACCCATGAGGAGCTACTGAGGTGGAAACACCCATGAGGAGCTACTGATGTGGAAATACCCATGAGGAGCTACTGAGGTTGAAATACCCATGAGGAGCTACTGAGGTGGAAATACCCAGGAGGTACTACTGATGTGGAAATACCCATGAGGAGCTACTGATGTGGAAATACCCAGGAGGAGCTACTGATGTGGAAATACCAATGAGGAGCTACTGAGATGGAAATACCCATGAGGAGATACTGAGGTGGAAATACCCAAAAGAACCTACTGCGGTGGAAATACCCAGGAGGAGCTACTGAGGTACAAATACCCATGAGGAGATACTGAGGTGGAAAGACCCATGAGGAGCTACTGATGTGGAAATACCCATGAGGAGCTACTGAGGTTGAAATACCCATGAGGAGCTACTGATGTGGAAATACCGATCAGGAGCTACTGATGTGGAAATACGCATCAGGAGCTACTGATGTGGAAATACCCATGAGGAAATACTGAGGTGGAAATACCCATGAGGGGATACTGAGGTGGAAATACCCATGAGGAGCTACTGAGGTGGAAATACCCATGAGGAGATACTGAGGTGGAAATACCCATGAGGAGATACTGAGGTGGAAATACCCATGAGGAGCTACTGAGGTGGAAATACCCATGAGGAAATACTGAGGTGGAAAAACACAAAAGAACCTACTGAGGTTGAAGTACACTGGGTAGGACTCGTTGTTGCTGTTCTCCAGGTTCACGCCCGCGTTGGCCGCCAGGGCGGCCGCCTCCATTGTGCTGTTGACGTAGTGGTGCTCCGTCACCATGCGAGAGAGGGCGCTGCCGTCGGTGACCACGTAGCCAGAGAAGTCCCACTCGCCACGCAGGATGTCCGTCAGCAGCTTCTTGTTGCCACAGGCGGGCACGCCGTTTATCCTTGCAGAGGAAGAATGGACACGGAGGTAGTGTGTGTGTTCCAGTCCTCGTGTTTATAGTGAACAAGGGAGTGGAACTGTCTGTGTTCAAGTGCTTGTGTCTACAGTGAACAAGGGGGCGGCAGTGTCTGTGTTCAAGTGCTTATGTCTACAGTGAACAAGGGGGTGGCAGTGTCTGTGTTCAAGTGCTTGTGTCTACAGTGAACAAGGGGGCGCCAGTGTCTGTGTTCAAGTGCTTGTGTCTACAGTGAACAAGGGGGTGGCAGTGTCTGTGTTCAAGTGCTTGTGTCTACAGTGAACAAGGGGGCGGCAGTGTCTGTGTTCAAGTGCTTGTGTCTACAGTGAACAAGGGGGCGGCAGTGTCTGTGTTCAAGTGCTTGTGTCTGCAGTGAACAAGGGGGTGGAACTGTCTGTGTTCAAGTGTGTCGCGTGATAGGTGCGACAAAAGTTTTGAGATAGGAAAGAAGAGATAAAATTAGCTGTGTTGCTAAGCACTTCCAAGGGAAGGAATTTAGGAGATAGGGATGTGTACATTCCTGAATACTAATAGCACTAGGTTATCGAAATTTAGTGCAAGGTGACGATTTCTGACGTAAGCGTTGTCAGCAGGAATATTTTCGTTGGCTTGGAGAGGACACGTGATATATTTTTCCCACTGCTCATCGACGCGTAATAGGTACATTCCTTCATCAGACGTGGAGTCTAATGGTTGCTATCGTGAGAGGCTCTGTAGCGTGGAAAATAGTAACCGGAAGTCATCGCAGAGTTATCTGCGAGGGACGTGCTGAGAATTCCACTCTAAAAAGAGACGGCACCCGCCACTCCGCCTGACTGACTTGGCACGCCCGGGGAGTTATGCTAAGATCCGGCCGCGTAAATATATCTGCGTTTTGTGACAAACGTCTTTCTCGGCGGTACTGTACTCCATGCACCTTAACGGTGCGCGTGATTCGGGTGTAATCTTAAGCTAAACGACGTTTATTGGCGCTGCTGAAATGGTCGAAGTCGGAAACATTCGGAACGTCGTTTAGCTTAAGATTACACCCGAATCACGCGCACCGTTAAGGTGCATGGAGTACAGTACCGCCGAGCAAGACGTTTGTCACAAAACGCAGATATATTTACGCGGCCGGATCTTAGCATAACTCCCCGGGCGTGCCAAGTCAGTCAACGGTCGCGTTTTATAAAACCAGACTACAAACAGACTACAGGGAGGTGACTCCCATATTATTTCCGGCAGGGGAGACGGCTTTACACGGGGAAAAACTTTTTTGAACGCTACATCATGTGTTAAACTACACAAATGCACCAAAACCTCGTAAAGCAACTAATGCGTCGTTTGTCGGAATATATTCTATGCGAAGAACAGGTGCAGGAGCGGTAAATTGCATAAAGCACGTCCCTCGCAGATAACTCTGCGATGACTTCCGGTTACTGTTTTCCACGGGTTACTATTTTCCACGCTACAGGCTCCTATGGGGTGCGAAGTTGCACTGCCTGGAGATCTACGTTAGTTGGGTAGCCGCGAGGCAGAAACCCTGCACGGTTAAGTGATGACCGTGGGCAGCTAGATAGCTGTGTGTGGAATGTGCCATTGACCTGTTGAGGTCTGCAGAATCTTCACTTTGCTGAAGGTGGCAGTCTAAAGAAAGAAGAAGAAGAAGAAGAGCACCGTTTTGTGTGTCCGAATTAGTGTGCGCGCGCGCGTAAGCACATTGTAAGATCGAGTCATTGAGTGGAGGAAAATATAAGAGAAAAGTTCTTTTTCACCTTGGGGTTTGAAGTTAAGTAAGCTTCTTGTGGATTGGGGAAATGGAGTGAAATGATTTCTCTTTCGTAAATTATACAAGTCAGTATATTTGACTCAATTTGGAAGAAATTGGGTTGGCAGTGTTCTTTTGGGAATAACGCTTATACAGAGTAAAGTGAATTTGACTCTGGGGAAATCTAAAACACGGTGAGGTTTTGATGGCCGCGTATAATACAAAACAAATACAAAACATTAGAAGGTAAAACAACGCAAATTTTCGGCTAAAAAGCCTTCATCAGGCGCACAAATAAAACTTACTGGAGGGCGGACAAAAGTAGAATGAAAGCGAGTCTGTCAGTGGGTTCAGCATACATAAAAACAACTCACAGAGTAACACGAGGGCTGGCGTGTGGCTCGTGTCATGAAAAGTGTTCAACTCACAGCTAAAATGAAAGGGACTCCAATCCCATTGTCACCAGGAGTAAAATAGCGTTAGTGTTTTAAAATATACATAAGTTTAATAAATAGATAACTTAAAAGGTAATACATACTTACGCATAACTACAAACATTAAAACCCATATACAGTCCATTTATTTACTTTATAGTATATATGTCATGCACACGCGTGATGATTCACACATTCATGCACACGCGTGATGATTCACACACACACACACACACACACACACACACACACACACACACACACACACACACACACACACACACACACACACACATAAAATCGATGCATGTATGAACACTCGCGCGCACAACCCCCCCCCCCCCCCCCCCCCACACACACACACACATAAAATCGATGCATGAATGAACACTCGCGCGCACAAACCCCCCCCCCACCCCCCCCCCCACACACACACACACACAAACCATCATGCACGTATGCAAGGTATATTAAAAAGATTCATTTTTCGTTTATGCCCTCAGGGTTGCGTGTGCCTAATTTTTCTATAAGGTGCGCCTCCATCTCTTTCCTTTCACCAGGATTGTCTCTATGCAGAAGCCAGATACCACTCACAGTAGGTCCTGTGTGGAATAGTTTCGTGAGTTGAAGTGTATGGCAACGGGTTTGGATCTGGAATGTCTTATGTCTGCAAGGTGTTCTTGAAATCGGATGTTGAGTGTTCTACCAGTTTCACCGATGTAAATCATGTTGCATTGTGAGCATTGAAGGGCATATATTAAGTTGTATGACTGGCATGTGAAAGACTTTTTATGTGGAAAAGGGTTTTGGGAGCCTGCATGGAGGTGGAAGATGCAATGAAGGGGCAAGTCTTGCATTTTGGGAGGTTGCAGGGGGTCTATTTGGGTCCTTGGTGCGATTCAGCGTAACGAGAAGAGTGACTTTGTCTTGTATGTAGATGAACGGGGATGGTTTCTCCACGAGCGTGGAGGGGTGACGTAATCCCGGGTTGGATGGGAAACGTGACGTCAGTCTGACTTTGAAGTCTAGTCGTATTATCCTGTAAGAGGATATTTTTATTTGATTAATCGTTCAAGTGCTCGGGAAAGCCTGACTTTGTTGTGAAAGCCGTAGGTTAGCCCCATTTGGAGCAGCAGTGATATTTGGGAGAGAATTTGCTTCCTTAATTAAATTGCTTTCAATAAGAAACAATCACACGACAAACACCAAACTCAAAGTCTTTCGGGCACACGCCCTTCTTCAGTGAACGTTACAGACAAACATAAATGATGCAACACGTGACGTAAAAAAACTTTAGAATGACATGACGTAGGCACTCAAAACTCTCCCTCTCTGTCTCTCTGTCTCTCTCTCTCTCTCTCTCTCTCTCTCTCTCTCTCTCTCTCTCTCTCTCTCTCTCTCTCTCTCTCTAATTATCTCTATATCTTTAACTTTCTCTCTATAACTCTCTGTCTCTCTCTCTCTCCCTCTCTCTCTATCTCTCTCTCTCTCAACCTCTCTCTCCCTCTCTTTCTCTATCTCTCTATCTCTCTATATCTCTCTATCTCCCTTCAACTTTCTCTCTATCTCTAACTCTCTCTAACTCTCTCTCTAAGTGTTCAGTTCCATCCATCTCTCTCTCTCTCTCAGTCTAACACATTCAGTCCTTCAGGGTAGTTGGTGCGCAACTTGAAGCGCCAGAACTTCTCTCTCCGCTTTCGGATGTTAGCATCGTCCACATGTATCTTAATTAAATTGCTTGTTACAAAATTGTGCATCAGTGTCCTTTGCTTATTCCATATTTGTTATTGTTTGCGTTCCTCCGACTGTGGCAACTTCAACTTTCTCTCTATCTCTAACTCTCTCTCTAACTCTCTCTCTAAGTGTTCATAGTTCCATCCATCTCTCTCTCTCAGTCTAACACATTCAGTCCTTCAGGGTAGTTGGTGCGCAACTTGAAGCGCCAGAACTTCTCTCTCCGCTTTCGGATGTTAGCATCGTCCACATGTATCTTAATTAAATTGCTTGTTACAAAATTGTGCATCAGTGTCCTTTGCTTATTCCATATTTGTTATTGTTTGCGTTCCCCCGACTGTGGCAATGGCTTTTCTTTGAAAACCCTAGTTCTACTCTATAGGTGACAACTTCCATCAATAATTTTAACTTGTTTGCGACAGTGGCTTATTGAATTTAATCCCTATAGAGAGTAAAATCTCAGAACAGAGGTACAACAAGAACATAGAATGTACTAAAAAAACGCGACAAAGTGCTTGTGTCTACAGTGAACAAGGGGGCGGCAGTGTCTGTGTTCAAGTGCTTGTGTCTGCAGTGAACAAGGGGGCGGCAGTGTCTGTGTTCAAGTGCTTGTGTCTGCAGTGAACAAGGGGGTGGCAGTGTCTGTGTTCAAGTGCTTGTGTCTACAGTGAACAAGGGGGCGGCAGTGTCTGTGTTCAAGTGCTTGTGTCTGCAGTGAACAAGGGGGCGGCAGTGTCTGTGTTCAAGTGCTTGTGTCTGCAGTGAACAAGGGGGTGGCAGTGTCTGTGTTCAAGTGCTTGTGTCTACAGTGAACAAGGGGGCGGCAGTGTCTGTGTTCAAGTGCTTGTGTCTGCAGTGAACAAGGGCGTGGCAGTGTCTGTGTTCAAGTGCTTGTGTCTGCAGTGAACAAGGTCTGTGTTCAAGTGCTTGTGTCTACAGTGAACAAGGAGGTGGCAGTGTCTGTGTTCAAGTGCTTGTGTCTACAGTAAACAAGGGGGTGGCAGTGTCTGTGTTCAAGTGCTTGCGTCTACAGTGAACAAGGGGGCGGCAGTGTCTGTGTTCAAGTGCTTGTGTCTACAGTGAACAAGGGAGTGGAACTGTCTGTGTTCAAGTGCTTGTGTCTACAGTGAACAAGGGGGTGGCAGTGTCTGTGTTCAAGTGCTTGTGTCTACAGTGAACAAGGGGGTGGCAGTGTCTGTGTTCAAGTGCTTGTGTCTACAGTGAACAAGGGGGCGGCAGTGTCTGTGTTCAAGTGCTTGTGTCTACAGTGAACAAGGGGGCGGCAGTGTCTGTTTTCAAGTGCTTGTGTCTACAGTGAACAAGGGGGCGGCAGTGTCTGTGTTCAAGTGCTTGTGTCTACAGTGAACAAGGGGGCGGCAGTGTCTGTTTTCAAGTGCTTGTGTCTACAGTGAACAAGGGGGCGGCAGTGTCTGTGTTCAAGTGCTTGTGTCTACAGTGAACAAGGGGGCGGCAGTGTCTGTGTTCAAGTGCTTGTGTCTACAGTGAACAAGGGGGCGGCAGTGTCTGTGTTCAAGTGCTTGTGTCTACAGTGAACAAGGGGGTGGCAGTGTCTGTGTTCAAGTGCTTGTGTCTACAGTGAACAAGGGGGTGGCAGTGTCTGTGTTCAAGTGCTTGTGTCTACAGTGAACAAGGGGCGGCAGTGTCTGTGTTCAAGTGCTTGTGTCTACAGTAAACAAGGGGGTGGCAGTGTCTGTGTTCAAGTGCTTGTGTCTACAGTGAACAAGGGGGCGGCAGTGTCTGTGTTCAAGTGCTTGTGTCTACAGTAAACAAGGGGGCGGCAGTGTCTGTGTTCAAGTGCTTGTGTCTACAGTGAACAAGGGGGCGGCAGTGTCTGTGTTCAAGTGCTTGTGTCTACAGTGAACAAGGGGGCGGCAGTGTCTGTGTTCAAGTGCTTGTGTCTACAGTAAACAAGGGGGCGGCAGTGTCTGTGTTCAAGTGCTTGTGTCTACAGTGAACAAGGGGGCGCCAGTGTCTGTGTTCAAGTGCTTGTGTCTACAGTGAACAAGGGGGCGGCAGTGTCTGTGTTCAAGTGCTTGTGTATACAGTGAACAAGGGGGCGGCAGTGTCTGTGTTCAAGTGCTTGTGTCTACAGTGAACAAGGGGGTGGCAGTGTCTGTGTTCAAGTGCTTGTGTCTACAGTGAACAAGGGGGTGGCAGTGTCTGTGTTCAAGTGCTTGTGTCTACAGTGAACAAGGGGGCGGCAGTGTCTGTGTTCAAGTGCTTGTGTCTACAGTAAACAAGGGGGTGGCAGTGTCTGTGTTCAAGTGCTTGTGTCTACAGTGAACAAGGGGGCGGCAGTGTCTGTGTTCAAGTGCTTGTGTCTACAGTGAACAAGGGGGCGCCAGTGTCTGTGTTCAAGTGCTTGTGTCTACAGTGAACAAGGGGGTGGCAGTGTCTGTGTTCAAGTGCTTGTGTCTACAGTGAACAAGGGGGCGCCAGTGTCTGTGTTCAAGTGCTTGTGTCTACAGTAAACAAGGGGGTGGCAGTGTCTGTGTTCAAGTGCTTGTGTCTACAGTAAACAAGGGGGTGGCAGTGTCTGTGTTCAAGTGCTTGTGTCTACAGTGAACAAGGGGGCGGCAGTGTCTGTGTTCAAGTGCTTGTGTCTACAGTGAACAAGGAGGTGGCAGTGTCTGTGTTCAAGTGCTTGTGTCTACAGTGAACAAGGGGGCGCAGGTGTTTGTGTTCAAGTGCTTGTGTCTACAGTGAACAAGGGGGTGGCAGTGTCTGTGTTCAAGTGCTTGTGTCTACAGTGAACAAGGGGGCGGCAGTGTCTGTGTTCAAGTGCTTGTGTCTGCAGTGAACAAGGTCTGTGTTCAAGTGCTTGTGTCTACAGTGAACAAGGAGGTGGCAGTGTCTGTGTTCAAGTGCTTGCGTCTACAGTGAACAAGGGGGCGGCAGTGTCTGTGTTCAAGTGCTTGTGTCTACAGTGAACAAGGGAGTGGAACTGTCTGTGTTCAAGTGCTTGTGTCTACAGTGAACAAGGGGGTGGCAGTGTCTGTGTTCAAGTGCTTGTGTCTACAGTGAACAAGGGGGTGGCAGTGTCTGTGTTCAAGTGCTTGTGTCTACAGTGAACAAGGGGGCGGCAGTGTCTGTGTTCAAGTGCTTGTGTCTACAGTGAACAAGGGGGCGGCAGTGTCTGTTTTCAAGTGCTTGTGTCTACAGTGAACAAGGGGGCGGCAGTGTCTGTGTTCAAGTGCTTGTGTCTACAGTGAACAAGGGGGCGGCAGTGTCTGTTTTCAAGTGCTTGTGTCTACAGTGAACAAGGGGGCGGCAGTGTCTGTGTTCAAGTGCTTGTGTCTACAGTGAACAAGGGGGCGGCAGTGTCTGTGTTCAAGTGCTTGTGTCTACAGTGAACAAGGGGGCGGCAGTGTCTGTGTTCAAGTGCTTGTGTCTACAGTGAACAAGGGGGTGGCAGTGTCTGTGTTCAAGTGCTTGTGTCTACAGTGAACAAGGGGGTGGCAGTGTCTGTGTTCAAGTGCTTGTGTCTACAGTGAACAAGGGGGCGGCAGTGTCTGTGTTCAAGTGCTTGTGTCTACAGTAAACAAGGGGGTGGCAGTGTCTGTGTTCAAGTGCTTGTGTCTACAGTGAACAAGGGGGCGGCAGTGTCTGTGTTCAAGTGCTTGTGTCTACAGTAAACAAGGGGGCGGCAGTGTCTGTGTTCAAGTGCTTGTGTCTACAGTGAACAAGGGGGCGGCAGTGTCTGTGTTCAAGTGCTTGTGTCTACAGTGAACAAGGGGGCGGCAGTGTCTGTGTTCAAGTGCTTGTGTCTACAGTGAACAAGGGGGCGGCAGTGTCTGTGTTCAAGTGCTTGTGTCTACAGTGAACAAGGGGGTGGCAGTGTCTGTGTTCAAGTGCTTGTGTCTACAGTGAACAAGGGGGTGGCAGTGTCTGTGTTCAAGTGCTTGTGTCTACAGTGAACAAGGGGGCGGCAGTGTCTGTGTTCAAGTGCTTGTGTCTACAGTAAACAAGGGGGTGGCAGTGTCTGTGTTCAAGTGCTTGTGTCTGCAGTGAACAAGGGGGCGGCAGTGTCTGTGTTCAAGTGCTTGTGTCTACAGTGAACAAGGGGGCGCCAGTGTCTGTGTTCAAGTGCTTGTGTCTACAGTGAACAAGGGGGTGGCAGTGTCTGTGTTCAAGTGCTTGTGTCTACAGTGAACAAGGGGGCGCCAGTGTCTGTGTTCAAGTGCTTGTGTCTACAGTGAACAAGGGGGTGGCAGTGTCTGTGTTCAAGTGCTTGTGTCTACAGTAAACAAGGGGGTGGCAGTGTCTGTGTTCAAGTGCTTGTGTCTACAGTGAACAAGGGGGCGGCAGTGTCTGTGTTCAAGTGCTTGTGTCTACAGTGAACAAGGGGGCGGCAGTGTCTGTGTTCAAGTGCTTGTGTCTGCAGTGAACAAGGGGGTGGCAGTGTCTGTGTTCAAGTGCTTGTGTCTGCAGTGAACAAGGGGGCGGCAGTGTCTGTCCATTGTTACTTCATCACGAATGTCGATTGCCTACGCTCATTATCGTTAGTTGTTTGAACCTGCCATTGTATATCATAGAGTTGCTATAGAGTGTGGTGTATTCCTTGCTATAGAGTGTGGTGCATTCCTTGCTATAGAGTGTGGTGCATTCCTTGCTATAGAGTGTGGTGCATTCCTTGCTATAGAGTGTGGTGTATTCCTTGCTATAGAGTGTGGTGCATTCCTTGCCATATAGTGGGGTGCATTCCTTGCTATAGAGTGTGGTGCATTCCTTGCTATAGAGTGTGGTGTATTCCTTGCTATAGAGTGTGGTGCATTCCTTGCTATAGAGTGTGGTGCATTCCTTGCTATAGAGTGTGGTGCATTCCTTGCCATAGAGTGTGGTGCATTCCTTGCCATAGAGTGTGGTGCATTCCTTGCTATAGAGTGTGGTGCATTCCTTGCCATAGAGTGTGGTGCATTCCTTGCTATAGAGTGTGGTGCATTCCTTGCCATAGAGTGTGGTGCATTCCTTGCTATATAGTGTGGTGCATTCCTTGCCATAGAGTGTGGTGCATTCCTTGCCATAGAGTGTGGTGCATTCCTTGCTATAGAGTGTGGTGCATTCCTTGCTATAGAGTGTGGTGCATTCCTTGCCATATAGTGTGGTGCATTCCTTGCCATAGAGTGTGGTGCATTCCTTGCCATATAGTGTGGTGCATTCCTTGCTATAGAGTGTGGTGCATTCCTTGCCATATAGTGTGGTGCATTCCTTGCCATAGAGTGTGGTGCATTCCTTGCCATATAGTGTGGTGCATTCCTTGCTATAGAGTGTGGTGCATTCCTTGCTATAGAGTGTGGTGCATTCCTTGCTATAGAGTGTGGTGCATTCCTTGCTATAGAGTGTGATGCATTCCTTGCCATAGAGTGTGGTGCATTCCTTGCCATAGAGTGTGGTGCATTTCCTTGCCATAGAGTGTGGTGCATTCCTTGCCATAGAGTGTGGTGCATTCCTTGCCATAGAGTGTGGTGCATTCCTTGCTATAGAGTGTGGTGCATTCCTTGCTATAGAGTGTGGTGCATTCCTTGCCATAGAGTGTGGTGCATTCCTTGCTATAGAGTGTGGTGCATTCCTTGCCATAGAGTGTGGTGCATTCCTTGCCATAGAGTGTGGTGCATTCCTTGCTATAGAGTGTGGTGCATTCCTTGCTATAGAGTGTGGTGCATTCCTTGCCATAGAGTGTGGTGCATTCCTTGCCATAGAGTGTGGTGCATTCCTTGCTATAGAGTGTGGTGCATTCCTTGCCATAGAGTGTGGTGCATTCCTTGCTATAGAGTGTGGTGCATTCCTTGCCATAGAGTGTGGTGCATTCCTTGCCATAGAGTGTGGTGCATTCCTTGCTATAGAGTGTGGTGCATTCCTTGCCATAGAGTGTGGTGCATTCCTTGCCATAGAGTGTGGTGCATTCCTTGCTATAGAGTGTGGTGCATTCCTTGCCATAGAGTGTGGTGCATTCCTTGCCATAGAGTGTGGTGCATTCCTTGCCATAGAGTGTGGTGCATTCCTTGCCATAGAGTGTGGTGCATTCCTTGCCATAGAGTGTGGTGCATTCCTTGCCATAGAGTGTGGTGCATTCCTTGCCATAGAGTGTGGTGCATTCCTTGCCATAGAGTGTGGTGCATTCCTTGCCATAGAGTGTGGTGCATTCCTTGCCATATAGTGTGGTGCATTCCTTGCCATAGAGTGTGGTGCATTCCTTGCCATAGAGTGTGGTGCATTCCTTGCCATAGAGTGTGGTGCATTCCTTGCTATAGAGTGTGGTGCATTCCTTGCCATATAGTGTGGTGCATTCCTTGCCTTAGAGTGTAGTGCATTCCTTGCCATATAGTGTGGTGCATTCCTTGCTATAGAGTGTGGTGCATTCCTTGCTATAGAGTGTGGTGCATTCCTTGCCATAGAGTGTGGTGCATTCCTTGCTATAGAGTGTGGTGCATTCCTTGCTATAGAGTGTGGTGCATTCCTTGCTATAGAGTGTGGTGCATTCCTTGCTATAGAGTGTGGTGCATTCCTTGCCATAGAGTGTGGTGCATTCCTTGCCATAGAGTGTGGTGCATTCCTTGCTATAGAGTGTGGTGCATTCCTTGCCATAGAGTGTGGTGCATTCCTTGCTATAGAGTGTGGTGCATTCCTTGCTATAGAGTGTGGTGCATTCCTTGCTATAGAGTGTGGTGCATTCCTTGCTATAGAGTGTGGTGCATTCCTTGCCATAGAGTGTGGTGCATTCCTTGCCATAGAGTGTGGTGCATTCCTTGCTATAGAGTGTGGTGCATTCCTTGCCATAGAGTGTGGTGCATTCCTTGCTATAGAGTGTGGTGCATTCCTTGCTATAGAGTGTGGTGCATTCCTTGCTATAGAGTGTGGTGCATTCCTTGCTATAGAGTGTGGTGCATTCCTTGCCATAGAGTGTGGTGCATTCCTTGCTATAGAGTGTGGTGCATTCCTTGCCATAGAGTGTGGTGCATTCCTTGCCATAGAGTGTGGTGCATTCCTTGCTATAGAGTGTGGTGCATTCCTTGCTATAGAGTGTGGTGCATTCCTTGCCATAGAGTGTGGTGCATTCCTTGCTATAGAGTGTGGTGCATTCCTTGCTATAGAGTGTGGTGCATTCCTTGCTATAGAGTGTGGTGCATTCCTTGCCATAGAGTGTGGTGCATTCCTTGCTATAGAGTGTGGTGCATTCCTTGCCATAGAGTGTGGTGCATTCCTTGCCATAGAGTGTGGTGCATTCCTTGCCATAGAGTGTGGTGCATTCCTTGCCTTAGAGTGTGGTGCATTCCTTGCTATAGAGTGTGGTGCATTCCTTGCTATAGAGTGTGGTGCATTCCTTGCCATATAGTGTGGTGCATTCCTTGCCTTAGAGTGTGGTGCATTCCTTGCTATAGAGTGTGGTGCATTCCTTGCTATAGAGTGTGGTGCATTCCTTGCCATACAGTGTGGTGCATTCCTTGCCATACAGTGTGGTGCATTCCTTGCCATACAGTGTGGTGCATTCCTTGCCATACAGTGTGGTGCATTCCTTGCCATATAGTGTGGTGCATTCCTTGCCATAGAGTGTGGTGCATTCCTTGCCATAGAGTGTAGTGCATTCCTTGCCATAGAGTGTGGTGCATTCCTTGCTATACAGTGTGGTGCATTCCTTGCCTTAGAGTGTGGTGCATTCCTTGCTATAGAGTGTGGTGCATTCCTTGCCATAGAGTGTGGTGCATTCCTTGCTATAGAGTGTGGTGTATTCCTTGCCATAGAGTGTGGTGCATTCCTTGCCATAGAGTGTGGTGCATTCCTTGCTATAGAGTGTGGTGTATTCCTTGCCATAGAGTGTGGTGCATTCCTTGCTATAGAGTGTGGTGCATTCCTTGCTATAGAGTGTGGTGCATTCCTTGCTATAGAGTGTGGTGCATTCCTTGCTATAGAGTGTGGTGCATTCCTTGCTATAGAGTGTGGTGCATTCCTTGCTATAGAGTGTGGTGCATTCCTTGCCATAGAGTGTGGTGCATTCCTTGCTATAGAGTGTGGTGCATTCCTTGCTATAGAGTGTGGTGCATTCCTTGCCATAGAGTGTGGTGCATTCCTTGCCATAGAGTGTGGTGCATTCCTTGCTATAGAGTGTGGTGCATTCCTTGCCATAGAGTGTGGTGCATTCCTTGCTATAGAGTGTGCTGCATTCCTTGCGATAGAGTGTGGTGCATTTCTTGCTATAGAGTGTGGTGCATTCCTTGCTATAGAGTGTGGTGTATTCCTTGCTATAGAGTGTGGTGCATTCCTTGCTATAGAGTGTGGTGCATTCCTTGCCATAGAGTGTGGTGCATTCCTTGCTATAGAGTGTGGTGTATTCCTTGCCATATAGTGGGGTGCATTCCTTGCCATAGAGTGTGGTGCATTCCTTGCCATAGAGTGTGGTGCATTCCTTGCCATAGAGTGTGGTGCATTCCTTGCCATAGAGTGTGGTGCATTCCTTGCTATAGAGTGTGGTGCATTCCTTGCTATAGAGTGTGGTGCATTCCTTGCCATAGAGTGTGGTGCATTCCTTGCTATAGAGTGTGGTGTATTCCTTGCCATATAGTGGGGTGCATTCCTTGCCATAGAGTGTGGTGCATTCCTTGCCATAGAGTGTGGTGCATTCCTTGCTATAGAGTGTGGTGCATTCCTTGCTATAGAGTGTGGTGCATTCCTTGCCATACAGTGTGGTGCATTCCTTGCTATAGAGTGCGGTGCATTCCTTGCCATAGAGTGTGGTGCATTCCTTGCCATACAGTGTGGTGCATTCCTTGCTATAGAGTGTGGTGCATTCCTTGCTATAGAGTGTGGTGCATTCCTTGCTATACAGTGTGGTGCATTCCTTGCCATAGAGTGTGGTGCATTCCTAGCTATAGAGTGTGGTGCATTCCTTGCCATAGAGTGTGGTGCATTCCTTGCCATATAGTGTGGTGCATTCCTTGCTATAGAGTGTGGTGCATTCCTTGCTATAGAGTGTGGTGCATTCCTTGCTATAGAGTGTGGTGCATTCCTAGCTATAGAGTGTGGTGCATTCCTTGCCATAGAGTGTGGTGCATTCCTTGCTATAGAGTGTGGTGCATTCCTTGCTATAGAGTGTGGTGCATTCCTTGCTATAGAGTGTGGTGCATTCCTTGCCATAGAGTGTGGTGTATTCCTTGCCATAGAGTGTGGTGCATTCCTTGCTATAGAGTGTGGTGCATTCCTTGCTATAGAGTGTGGTGCATTCCTTGCTATAGAGTGTGGTGCATTCCTAGCTATAGAGTGTGGTGCATTCCTTGCCATAGAGTGTGGTGCATTCCTTGCCATAGAGTGTGGTGCATTCCTTGCTATAGAGTGTGGTGCATTCCTTGCCATAGAGTGTGGTGCATTCCTTGCCATAGAGTGTGGTGCATTCCTTGCTATAGAGTGTGGTGCATTCCTTGCTATAGAGTGTGGTGCATTTCTTGCCATAGAGTGTGGTGCATTCCTTGCCATATAGTGTGGTGCATTCCTTGGTATAGAGTGTGGTGCATTCCTTGCTATAGAGTGTGGTGCATTCCTTGCCGTCCTCTCCTCTCGCACACGCCGTCCTCTCGCAGGACCAGAGTTGCGTTTCCTTTCGAAAGGTGAGAAAAACAGTTCAGAGACGAGCGGTTACGGCGGGAGCCTACACGTCAGGTTCAACCAGGAGAAATGCTGTGGGCTTTGCGAGCCCTCCGGTCTGAACTTTGTTTCTCACCTTTCGAAAAAAACCGCACCTCTGAACCAGCGAGAGGATTGCGTATGACGCGTTAGGATTGCTTGTGGACAAAACAACAACCTCTGAGCAACACATTCACGACAAGCCGTGCGTTCAAGACGACCTACCGGTAGCCTACCGGTAGCCTACCTACCGGTGTGCCATCTTGAACGACTCGTTATGACCCAACGGTAGCCAAGATGGCTTCCAAGATGCCTTCTCATCGCCGCGGATTGCGCTTCTCAACCAAATGAGTAAACCAGCAGCTGACGACTGCTTGTTCCTTGTGGAAGCTGATGAAATACGTTAAGCTGTAGCTGTGCATGAATGCTCGACATCGCTCGAATAGAAATTTATGTCAAAACGACAGTGCTGACTTGGTGTAAGCAAAGACCCTCTACAATTGTATAGGGTCTTTGGTGTAAGCAAGAATAGTTCGATGCTATCTTCAAGGGAGGTAACACCACAAACCACGGGCTAATGTAAGAAATAAGAGTTGCTTCCCTTGAAATTGTTTTGCCGTCTATCGTTGAAATGTTTGCTCACATCTTGCCCGGTAATTATTTCAGAGCAGTTATTCTTTTAAAAAAGAAAAGTACAATATCAGCCTACCTTCTTGTAACGTCTCGCATAGGCTGGGTAATAATCACAGGTCGAAATGCGTGCCACAGCGCATATTTGTGATGACGACTTTCTTCCTTTCTCCGAAGGCAGCCATTTTGGCTATGTCACAGGACAAACTAGTATCCAGGACGATCCAAGATCGTCCTAGGACAAACACGGATCCGCGTTTGTCCTAGGAGAAACAAGGATCCCAGTTCTTCCTGGATTATATCCAGTATAAATGCAGATCTGTGTTCCTCCTAGGACAAACGAGGATCCTCATTCTTCCTAATGGCCAGTACAAATAAAGATCTAGTACAAATGCGGATTGTTCTATTTACTATTGCTATGGGAAACTTCGGGAAGTGAGTTGAATTCGAACACTCTGTTCTTGCAGGAAGAATTTAATGGGTGACATTTAGTCAATCCAAACACAGCTTCTTTTTTTAAGTGTAATGTTGATCAATAAAGAGTCTGAGCTCGGGAAACTTCGGGAAGTGAGTTGTATTCGAATAAATACATGCTGTGGAATGCATGGAAAATGACTTTCCTTCGGCAAGTGAGTTATATTCGAAGAAATACCTGCTGTGCAATGCAGGAACATGACTTTTCTCACAGTTTCGAACTAAGACTATTGCTGCATTGTTGCAATGTAAAGTGAGCTGTAAAGTGGTCGATGATAAGTAGTGAACCGATCAGTTGTGATCTGACTTTAGTCCAAAGTACAGTTGTTGAAGTGTCAACATGGCTCAAAGGGACACCTTTTACAGACTGTTGAAAGATCATACTGAAACAATGAAATCCAAACGGGAACATTTCAGCATATCGACAGACAATTACAACAAGATCGTCCAAGCTTTGCGCTTGCAGAGAGGAGAATTGTGTGAAGACGGGTCCAAATTTAAAATGTGGTGCAAGAAACATTTTAAACTTGAGCAGATTGGATCGAGGCAGATTGTGTACTGTATCAAGGAGTCTTGTCCTGTTGTGACATACGAGGAAATGTTTGAAACAATAAGGAAATGTCACGAAAAAGTGGGACACTCTGGAAGAGATAAGACTTGGAATGAAGTTCGAGCAAACTATGCGGGTATCAGGCATTCGGTTCTCGAGATTTTTCTGAAAACCTGTACAGCATGTAGCCAACGACAGCTCTCAAAGAGCCCTCCAGCAGGAAGACCGATGATAAACACCGGTGCGAAACTTCTTCCATGCAAAGTACTTGCAACGAAACCACTAGACCACAATCTGAAACTGTACAAAGTGTACACAACATCAGGAATTATAAAGAACTGGTTCAGATCAGAGGAATTGGTTGATATGGAGAACGTACATTTTCCATCTCTACATCACGTGGAAGCCAGCAGTCTTACAGAGATCAGTCTGATACAAGCCTCACGGACGTGCACTGGATGGCAGGCATCTTCCAGCTCTTCCACTGCGTCAAACGTCTGCAAGTGCAAGACCACCTGTCTGACCAATAGATGTTGTTGTAAGAAAGCTGGGATCATGTGTGGGACAAAATGTCACCCATCAAATTCTTGTTGCAAGAACTGAGTGTTCCCATTCCTGTGTGTGTGTAGTGTACGTGTTATTTCCGAGCTCAGACGTCTGCAAGTGCAAGACCACCTGTCTGACCAATAGATGTTGTTGTAAGAAAGCTGGGATCATGTGTGCAGGGCCGGACCAAATGAGTTGTGGGGGGGGTTCCTTTTTGGTTGGGGGGGACAAATCAGCGAAGTGGCGAAGCCACGAGCGCGCGCCTGCTTCGCAGGCGCGCAAACTAGGGGGATCCGGGGGCATGCCCCCCCGGAAAATTTTTGAAAAACGGTTAAAATCTGTGCAATCTGATGCATTCTGGGCCTTGTTTTGAGGGGTAAGAGCAGCATTGTTTTTGGAGACACACACAAAAAATATATTTAAAAAAAACAACTCAAACCAAGGTACATGCTTTTTCTAGGGGGGGGGTTCCGGAACCCCTGGAACCCCCCCCCCCCCCCCCCCTGGGTCCGGCCCTGTGTGTGGGACAAAATGTCACCCATTAAATTCTTGCTGCAAGAACAGTGTTCGAATTCAACTCACTTCCCGCATTTGTACTAGATCTTCATTTGTACTGGCCATTAGGAAGAATGAGGATCCTCGTTTGTCCTAGGAGGAACACAGATCTGCATTTGTACTGGATATAATCCAGGAACAACTGGGATCCTTGTTTCTCCTAGGACAAACGCGGATCCGCGTTTGTCCTAGGACGATCTTGGATCGTCCTGGATACTAGTTTGTCCTGTGACAGCTATACACGCGCAACGGCTCTCCGGCGCGGTACGTACCGGTACGTACCGGTAGCCGTAACAAGTCGTTCAAGATGCTACCGGTACGTACCGGTACGTACCGGTAGGCGTCTTGAATACGCCCAAGCTTTCACGCAGCCTGACGTCACCACCAGACAAGATGACTGCTATTCCATGGATCCAATAAGAATGGAGTGCTGACTGTGGCGTGTAGAGAAATAAGTTCGCCGATAGCCTCGTTTTCAACATTGTTCTAATTGCACTTCCGGTTGCTCCGCTTTCAATGGCCGATGCCTTTGTTAGTGTAAACATCTGGCGAAAATCACGATTTTTGTGTCTTAGTTTTAGCCATCTTAATTTTTTCTCCGCATAAGTCGGTGGGAAAATGTGTCTAGTTTGTAACCCTGTGTTTAGTTTTGTTGTCAGCCATATCTGAAACGCCTAGTTTCTTCCAGAGTCAACCACAGTGTGTTGCGAAATGAGTGACATTAATGACAGTGATACAATAGCTGCCGTGGTTCCTAAACCAATATCAAGGAGGGCGAACAGTACTTCAGATGGAGCCAAGTGTTGTGTTGTTGATTGTAAGGTATCATCAGTGGCATGCAGGGAACTTTCTTTCGTTGGAATTCCAAGAAAAGGTGTCAGTGAAGCGAAAGACAAATGGAGATCAGCCATCATTGCTAAAATTGATCGAGTGGACGAAGCATTCAACCCAGACATGGCCAAGATCTGCAGTCGACACTTTGACGATGCTTGCATCAAACGAGGTACGTTTCTTTCATTATAATTGTTTCAGTGGGATGTGGGTGTGTTAGACGTCTTTTGTCTTTGAAATCAAAACAAATCTTCACCTCATCTTGGACAGAACAGCGTACATTCTTGAGGCCTCATTCATGATGTTATGTCCATGATTTTGGGATACTAGAAACCCATCCAAAGA
>JAWQFJ010010861.1:50000-90000 GCA_034096865.1 Theodoxus fluviatilis
TCAGCAGGCGCTCTATTGGGGGAGCGGGGCTGCCGTAGAAGCCGTTGCCCCCCCGCCCCAGCTGCTCCATCACCTCCTGCAGGGTCAGCCTGCCTACCAGGTCCTCCACGCGCTCTGGGAAGGAGAGAGCCGGGTCCAGGAAAGGAAACATGGCGTCCGCGCAGACCTGCACGACCAGCAGGCAGACTGCCAGCACAGTCAGGGTGCCACACCTCGCCATGGCAACCTGTGTGGGTCCTCTGCAGACAGGAAGTCTCACCACAAGAACAGTTCCACCACTTGCTTTGCTAGGACTGCCAAACTGCGAGGTCTGTCTTGCGGGTTGTCCGTGCTCCAGTCCGGATTGCCTTTGCCGACCTGCCATCTGTCGGCAGACATTCGGCACGAAGAGCTTAGTGCTGGGTCGGCACAGATAAGACTAGAAAAGATAAAGTTGGAACAGCACAGCCTCAGAAGATCGAGGCCGGGATGAGCTGAGATAACAGAAGAACAAACTGAGGGGATTGTCACCAACAGCTTGATAGCGTCTTCAGCTTTCTAGTGTAGCCTCCCACCACGTTTGGTGGAAACCCTTAGAGGTGGAGCTATGAAAACAAAAATACCAACAGAGCTGTCTATGGGAACGATTAACACACATCGCATACACACCCAGTTTCACAGACAGACAGGAACGCAGGGATGGACGCACAGACAGACAGGAATGCAGGGATGGACGCACAGAGAGACAGGAACGCAGGGATGGACGCACAGACAGACAGGAACGCAGGGATAGACGCACAGACAGACAGGAACACAGGGATGGACGCACAGACAGACAGGAATGCAGGGATAGACGCACAGACAGGAACGCAGGGATGGACGCACAGACAGACAGGAATGCAGGGATGGACGCACAGACAGGAACACAGGGATAGACGCACAGACAGGAACGCAGGGATGGACGCACAGACAGACAGGAATGCAGGGATGGACGCACAGACAGACAGGAACGCAGGGATGGACGCACAGACAGACAGGAACGCAGGGATGGACGCACAGACAGACAGGAACGCAGGGATGGACGCACAGACAGACAGGAACGCAGGGATGGACGCACAGGCAGGAACACAGGGATGGACGCACAGACAGACAGGAACGCAGGGATGGACGCACAGACAGGAACGCAGGGATGGACGCACAGACAGACAGGAATGCAGGGATGGACGCACAGACAGGAACACAGGGATGGACGCACAGACAGACAGGAACGCAGGGATGGACGCACAGACAGACAGGAACGCAGGGATGGACGCACAGACAGACAGGAACGCAGGGATGGACGCACAGACAGACAGGAACGCAGGGATGGACGCACAGACAGACAAATGCATGCAGGGATGGAGAGACAAACTGATAATGTGACAGAACTGTCATAGTCTTCAAGGAGGGCCCTTGTGCCAGAGAGGCACAGTGCAGGTCTATGCTGCTGCACAGTGCAGGTCTATGCTGCTGCACAGTGCAGGTCTATGCTGCTGCACAGTGCAGGTATATGCTGCTGCACAGTGCAGGTATATGCTGCTGCACAGTGCAGGTTTACGCTGCTGCACAGTGCAGGTATATGCTGCTGCACAGTGCAGGTATATGCTGCTGCCCTGGAATCAGTAGTCAGGTATACGCTGCTGCACTGGAATCAGTAGTCAGGTATACGCTGCTGCCCTGGAATCAGTAGTCAGGTATATGCTGCTGCCCTGGAATCAGTAGTCAGGTATATGCTGCTGCCCTGGAATCAGTAGTCAGGTATACTGCTGCACAGTGCAGGTATATGCTGCTGCCCTGGAATCAGTAGTCAGGTATACGCTGCTGCACTGGAATCAGTAGTCGGGTATATGCTGCTGCCCTGGAATCAGTAGTCAGGTATACGCTGCTGCACTGGAATCAGTAGTCAGGTATACGCTGCTGCACTGGAATCAGTAGTCAGGTATACGCTGCTGCCCTGGAATCAGTAGTCAGGTATACTGCTGCACTGGAATCAGTAGTCAGGTATATGCTGCTGCACTGGAATCAGTAGTCAGGTATACTGCTGCACTGGAATCAGTAGTCAGGTATATGCTGCTGCCCTGGAATCAGTAGTCAGGTATATGCTGCTGCCCTGGAATCAGTAGTCAGGTATATGCTGCTGCACAGTGCAGGTATACGCTGCTGCACTGGAATCAGTAGTCAGGTATATGCTGCTGCACTGGAATCAGTAGTCAGGTATATGCTGCTGGCCTGGAATCAGTAGTCAGGTATACGCTGCTGCACTGGAATCAGTAGTCAGGTATATGCTGCTGCACTGGAATCAGTAGTCAGGTATATGCTGCTGGCCTGGAATCAGTAGTCAGGTATACGCTGCTGCACTGGAATCAGTAGTCAGGTATATGCTGCTGCCCTGGAATCAGTAGTCAGGTATATGCTGCTGCACTGGAATCAGTAGTCAGGTATACGCTGCTGCCCTGGAATCAGTAGTCAGGTATACTGCTGCACTGGAATCAGTAGTCAGGTATACGCTGCTGCACTGGAATCAGTAGTCAGGTATACGCTGCTGCCCTGGAATCAGTAGTCAGGTATACTGCTGCCCTGGAATCAGTAGTCAGGTATATGCTGCTGCACTGGAATCAGTAGTCAGGTATATGCTGCTGCCCTGGAATCAGTAGTCAGGTATACGCTGCTGCCCTGGAATCAGTAGTCAGGTATATGCTGCTGCCCTGGAATCAGTAGTCAGGTATACGCTGCTGCCCTGGAATCAGTAGTCAGGTATATGCTGCTGCCCTGGAATCAGTAGTCAGGTATACGCTGCTGCCCTGGAATCAGTAGTCAGGTATACGCTGCTGCCCTGGAATCAGTAGTCAGGTACACTGCTGCACAGTGTAGGTATATGCTGCTGGCCTGGAATCAGTAGTCAGGTATACGCTGCTGCCCTGGAATCAGTAGTCAGGTATATGCTGCTGCCCTGGAATCAGTAGTCAGGTATACGCTGCTGCCCTGGAATCAGTAGTCAGGTATATGCTGCTGCCCTGGAATCAGTAGTCAGGTACACTGCTGCACAGTGTAGGTATATGCTGCTGGCCTGGAATCAGTAGTCAGGTATACGCTGCTGCCCTGGAATCAGTAGTCAGGTATATGCTGCTGCCCTGGAATCAGTAGTCAGGTATATGCTGCTGCACTGGAATCAGTAGTCAGGTACACTGCTGCACAGTGTAGGTATATGCTGCTGGTCTGGAATCAGTAGTCAGGTATACGCTGCTGCACTGGAATCAGTAGTCAGGTATATGCTGCTGCCCTGGAATCAGTAGTCAGGTATACGCTGCTGCACTGGAATCAGTAGTCAGGTATACGCTGCTGCCCTGGAATCAGTAGTCAGGTATATGCTGCTGCACTGGAATCAGTAGTCAGGTACAGTATAGCCATCCAGTAGATAGAAACAAATATGGAATGTCCGTCATTTTAAATGCACCTCTTTGTGAGGCAGTTTGAGTAATGAGTAAAGCAAAACTGGTCAGTATGATTTTATTTCTTTATTCATCAGATCTACAATAAACAGTGCATATCTGTACATCATTTCTAACTTGTTTACTCATCAGATTTATATTTTTAAAAAAGAAAAAGCTACATACCTGTACATGACTTTTGACTTCTTTGTTCATTAGATCTACAAAAATGGCATATACCTGTACATCACTTTTGGCTTCTTTGTTTATCAGATCTACAACGAACAGTGCATACCTGCACATCACTTTTGGCTTCTTTGTTCATTAGATCTACAAAAATGGCACATGCCTATGCATCACTTTTGACTTCTTTGTTCATTAGATCTACAAAAATGGCATATACCTGTACATCACTTTTGGCTTCTTTGTTTATCAGATCTACAACGAACAGTGCATACCTGTACATCACTTTTAACTAACTGGTTTACTCATCAGATTTATAAAAAAGAAAAGAAAAAAGGGACATACCTGTACATCACTTCTAACTTGTTTACTCATCAGATTGATATTTTGTAAAAAGAAAAAGCTACATACCTGTACATCACTTTTGACTTCTTTATTCATTAGACCTACAAAAATGGCACATACCTGTACATCTCTTTTGGCTTCTTTGTTCATTAGATCTACAAAAATGGCACATCCCTGTACATCACTTTTGGCTTCTTTGTTCATTAGATCTACAAAAATGGCACATCCCTGTACATCACTTTGGCGGAAGGAGTGGCAGCCTTTTGCACATCTGGCTCAACCCATTTCCGGTCACAGCAAACTTCCAATCACACTAACCTGAGGGTCATGAATATTTTTCACCAAGCAACTTCCAAAAATGCACCAACCAACATAAACTGCAGTTTTTTTGCCTGGATGTGATAAGATACAACTTTGAAAACGTATGCTATAACAGACAAATTCCCTTTTATAACTGGCATCAATGGTCTCTACATGCAACCTTGCGGGGCGTCTTCCCCGCGCCTGGGACTGGCGCGTTGTGACAAGTGCCTCCCACAGCTGGCGTGCTGGGAGGGACCAGCGCAGCCACCGGTCACCCAGGAGAAGTGTTGGACATCAAGTGTTCTTTTTACATTCGCAAACCTCTGGAGACTCACAGAAAACACATATCTACATGTAGCCTAGAAAAGCGTCTTCAGTTTTTAAAGTTTTTTTAAAAGTCAGACATTCCATCACCCCATCCATTCCTGAACCATGTGAGGCAAGTTACATTTGAGTAACACAAACACGTTTTGTGTAGAAAATGAGTAACATCACATCAAAGCAACTGTGTTAACAGTAACACAAATAATAACGTTTCATTCATTTGATGAAAAAGGACAGGGAAAAAGGAAAAGGGAAACAGAAAAAGCCTGTGCCACGCTTTTTATCACAAGCAAGGATCACATCCACTGCTACACTGTCAGCTTTTGAATCTCCGCGTTTCCTTTGCACAGAACAAACCTCACTGCTCCGGGCGAAAGACGCCTTTGTACATGAGTGCACAACTACCACACTCCACAGAAACGTTCCACTCTCGGCAAAGAGGAACTCCCGCCCCAAGCTGGTGTGTAAAACTCTCCACCCTGCCTCTCCAGCTGCCAGCTCCAGCTGCCTCTCCAGCTGCCTCTCCAGCTGCCTCTCCAGCTGCCTCTCCAGCTGCCAGCTCCATCACTCCTCACAGAGAAATTCTACTGCGGCACTCCGTGTCAAGTAGCACTTTTCATGCCTTACACACACACACACACACACACACACACACACACACACACACACACACACACACACACACACACACATGCTGTACAGAGAAATTCATTTCCAGGAACACCCCTTTTATCCATTCTCTTTGTGCAAAAATGGAATCAAAATGAGAACAAACCCTTTTTACAAGTGAAAAATATCACAGGCTGTTGTGTGAAAGTAGCACAATGCACCAATGTCTGTGGGTAACACTAACAGTAACACCGTCAGTCTTCCAAACTGGAGTTCAGTAGTTTGCACTGGTAACAAAAACAGTCCAACCTTGTGTCAAGGATGCCACTTTGTAGTTTTCACAAGAGAAAATGTGATGGATTAAATGTTCTTGACAACACAAGCAGATGACCATGAAACATCAATGGGCCCACACAGAGGTCCCTAAATATAAAGTGTCACTGTGAAAGTTGTGACAACTACATGGTCACTGTACAGCTGGAATCACCACTGCAGGATTTCTCAGGAGAGCAGTGAGAGTAATGCTCCCACAGACAGGAGGCCTCCAGATGCACTGACACAAGGGAGACAACTGGTCCTTCTGCTGGGGAGACAACTAATAGATGGTCCAGGTCACTTGACGCATGGTGCTCTGGCGTCCCACCACCGCCTCCTCCAGCGCCACCCTTGCCTGGTCTGCAAAGACATGCATCGTCAGCACAGGTAACTCTGGCCTGGTCTGCAAAGACATGTATCGT
Organism: Theodoxus fluviatilis; assembly: GCA_034096865.1. Classification (NCBI taxonomy): domain Eukaryota; kingdom Metazoa; phylum Mollusca; class Gastropoda; order Cycloneritida; family Neritidae; genus Theodoxus; species Theodoxus fluviatilis. Next base: position 55,948 of record JAWQFJ010010861.1, read on the forward strand.
CAGCACAGGTAACTCTGGCCTGGTCTGCAAAGACATGCATCGTCAGCACAGGTAACTCTGGCCTGGTCTGCAAAGACATGCATCGTCAGCACAGGTAACTCTGGCCTGGTCTGCAAAGACATGCATCGTCAGCACAGGTAACACTGGCCTGGTCTGCAAAGGCATGCATTGTCAGCACAGGTAACTCTGGCCTGGTCTGCAAAGACATGCATCATCAGCACAGGTAAGTCTGGCCTGGTCTGCAAAGACATGCATCATCAGCACAGGTAAAATCTGGCCAGGTCTGCAAAGACATGCATTGTCAGCACAGGTAAGTCTGGCCTGGTCTGCAAAGACAAGCATCATCAGCGCAGGTAAATACTGGCCTGGGCCCGTATTCACAACGGCGATTTATCTTTTTAACACTCGATTTATCCCCTAGCCCCGCGTTATCTTGATCGGTTAGATAAGGTACACTCGTCAGAGGATCCTAGGTTGCGCTTTGCTATATATACTGGTTTCCAGCCAAGGGAGAGCGGAACAGGCAGTTGGAATCATCTGAGTTTAGAGATAAATCGGAGTTAAAATAAATCGGCGATAAATCGCCGTTGTGAATACGGGGCCTGGTCTGCAAAGACATGCATTGTCAGCACAGGTAACTCTGGCCAGGTCTGCAAAGACATGCATCGTCAGCACAGGTAAGTCTGGCCAGGTCTGCAAAGACATGCATCGTCAGCACAGGTAACTCTGGCCAGGTCTGCAAAGACATGCATCGTCAGCACAGGTAACTCTGGCCAGGTCTGCAAAGACATGCATCGTCAGCACAGGTAAGTCTGGCCAGGTCTGCAAAGACATGCATTGTCAGCACAGGTAACTCTGGCCAGGTCTGCAAAGACATGCATTGTCAGCACAGGTAAATACTGGCCAGGTCTGCAAAGACATGCATCGTCAGCACAGGTAACTCTGGTCTGGTCTGCAAAGACATGCATTGTCAGCACAGGTAACTCTGGCCTGATCTGCAAAGACATGCATTGTCAGCACAGGTAACTCTGGCCAGGTCTGCAAGGACATGCATCGTCAGCACAGGTAACTCTGGTCTGGTCTGCAAAGACATGCATTGTCAGCACAGGTAACTCTGGCCTGATCTGCAAAGGCATGCATTGTCAGCACAGGTAACACTGGCCAGGTCTGCAAAGACATGCATCGTCAGCACAGGTAAATACTGGCCAGGTCTGCAAAGACATGCATCGTCAGCACAGGTAACTCTGGCCAGGTCTGCAAAGACATGCATCGTCAGCACAGGTAAATACTGGCCAGGTCTGCAAAGACATGCATTGTCAGCACAGGTAACTCTGGCCAGGTCTGCAAAGACATGCATTGTCAGCACAGGTAACTCTGGCCAGGTCTGCAAAGACATGCATCGTCAGCACAGGTAACTCTGGCCAGGTCTGCAAAGACATGCATTGTCAGCACAGGTAACTCTGGCCAGGTCTGCAAAGACATGCATCGTCAGCACAGGTAAGTCTGGCCTGGTCTGCAAAGACATGCATTGTCAGCACAGGTAACTCTGGCCTGGTCTGCAAAGACATGCATCGTCAGCACAGGTAACACTGGCCAGGTCTGCAAAGACATGCATCGTCAGCACAGGTAACTCTGGCCAGGTCTGCAAAGACATGCATTGTCAGCACAGGTAACTCTGGCCAGGTCTGCAAAGACATGCATTGTCAGCACAGGTAACTCTGGCCAGGTCTGCAAAGACATGCATCATCAGCACAGGTAATTCTGGCCAGGTCTGCAAAGACATGCATTGTCAGCACAGGTAAATACTGGCCAGGTCTGCAAAGACATGCATCATCAGCACAGGTAATTCTGGCCAGGTCTGCAAAGACATGCATCGTCAGCAAAGGTAAATACTGGCCAGGTCTGCAAAGACATGCATCATCAGCACAGGTAATTCTGGCCAGGTTTGCAAAGACACGCATTGTCAGCACAGGTAACACTGGCCAGGTCTGCAAAGACATGCATCATCAGCACAGGTAACACTGGCCAGGTCTGCAAAGACATGCATTGTCAGCACAGGTAACTCTGGCCAGGTCTGCAAAGACATGCATTGTCAGCACAGGTAACTCTGGCCTGGTCTGCAAAGACATGCATCATCAGCACAGGTAACTCTGGCCTGGTCTGCAAAGACATGCATCATCAGCACAGGTAACACTGGCCTGGTCTGCAAAGACATGCATCGTCAGCACAGGTAAATACTGGCCAGGTCTGCAAAGACATGCATCGTCAGCACAGGTAAATACTGGCCAGGTCTGCAAAGACATGCATCGTCAGCACAGGTAACTCTGGCCAGGTCTGCAAAGACATGCATCGTCAGCACAGGTAACTCTGGTCTGGTCTGCAAAGACATGCATTGTCAGCACAGGTAACTCTGGCCAGGTCTGCAAAGACATGCATCGTCAGCACAGGCAAGCTCACTGCAAGGTTGGCATGGGTGGAGAGGAGGGCACAGTGACCACTGCAGCACAGACTGCCTGTGCTAGAAGCAAAGCCAGGGTGGAGGGAAAGACTTCACAGGGGCAGGTCACCCACCCCTGGTCCCAAACGGCCATACCCTTGGCCTCCTGTCACCAGCCCTTTGTCCAATCAGCGACTGGCAAGTGAGGCCAAAGATTTACATTGAAAAAAAGAAGTAAAACCCAAAACAAAAGAGAGGGGTCAAACAGGAGGACACCTGTACCATCACAACTTCCTGGGAGACACTCCAGCCCAGTGCTGGCTCAGGTGGAATTGAGGGTGGATGTGCCACAGCATGCCTCCATTGCCCTCCCTAGTGCCCAACTTTTCCCATGGACAGAGGGAGGGTGGGGGGTGGGAGATGGGGGTAGTGGTGAGATGGGGTGGTCAATATCAGCTGTCCAAATATAAAACCCACAGAGATGAGACTGTCATGGTGGGTTTTCTCATTCTTTGTGGGCATGCAATGCCAAGCTGAAAAAACATTTCCCCTGGAGATGGGAGGGCCAGGAACCCGGGGGGGGGGGGGGGGAGGGGGGTTGGGGGGGGGGGAACTGTTACCTGTCATCTTGGGGCAGTTGTGGAACAGCAGGATGTTGATGTTGGGGCAGTACTGGATCACCGCCTCTACTGCCTCATCTGTCAGCTCTCGGCATCCAACCATGTGTAGCTCCTGTGTAAAATAACTCACAATGTGTAGCTCCTGTGTAGTACAACCCACCATATGTTACTCCTGTGTAGTACAACCCACCATATAGTACTCCTGTGTAGAACAACCCACCATATGTTACTCCTGTGTAGTACAACCCACCATGTGTAGCTCCTGTGTAAAATAACCTACCATGTGTAGCTCCTGTGTAGTACAACCCACCATATATAACTCCTGTGTAGTACAACCCACCATATAGTACTCCTGTGTAGTACAACCCACCATATATAACCCCTGTGTAGTACAACCCACCATGTGTAGAGCTCCTGTGTAAAATAACCTACCATGTGTAGCTCCTGTGTAGTACACCCCACCATATGTTACTCCTGTGTAGTACAACCCACCATATGTTACTCCTTTGTAGTACAACCCACCATATGTTACTCCTGTGTAGTACAACCCACCATATAGTACTCCTGTGTAGAACAACCCACCATATGTTACTCCTGAGTAGTACACCGCACAATGTGTAGCCCCTGTGTAGTACAATCCACCATGTGTAACTTGTGTAATACAACCCTCCATGTGTAGCCCCTGTGTAGTACAAACCACCATGTGTTACTCCTGTGTAGTACAACCCTCCATGTGTACCTCCTGTGTAGTACAACCCATCATGTGTAACTCCTGTGTAGTACAATCCATCATGTGTAACTACTGTGTAGTACAAACCACCATGTGTTACTCCTGTATAGTACAACCCTCCATGTGTGGCCCCTGTGTAGTACAACCCATCATGTGTAACTCCTGTGTAGTACAACGCACCAGGTGTAACTCCTGTGTAGTACAGCCCACCATGTGTGGCCCCTGTGTAGTACAACCCACTATGTGTGGCCCCTGTGTAGTACAACCCACCATGTGTTACTCCTGTGTAGTACAACCCACCATGTGTTACTCCTGTGTAGTACAACCCACCATGTGTTACTCCTGTGTAGTACAACCCACCATGTGTGGCCCCTGTGTAGTACAACCCACTATGTGTGGCCCCTGTGTAGTACAACCCACCATGTGTAGCTCCTGTGTAGTACAACCCATCATGTGTAGTACTGTTACGGGGATCAATCACTTCTACAACAAGGTCCCAGATTCAATACATTTAATCACTAAACACAAGTCCGTAACAGAGGACAGAAAATAAAAATAAAAGCAAAACGACCGTTACATGGATTTCTGGTCCAATCACAACTTCATCAAAACCTCCATTTCTCTTTCTCTGTCCAAGGGAATATACAAAGACCTCCCCCCCATACACAGCATCAAACATAACTATTGTTCAACCTCCAAATTTTTAACTTTACAACCAGTATCGGTCAGCCTTCTAAAATTAACCGTTTGAACATTTCAGGTCAGCCCTTGACAATAAAAATGTTTTTCACCGACCTTCCACATCTGCCAGCGCTCCTCCGCTCACTCTCTCTCTTCTCTGTGTCCTCTTCCCGCCTCTCTTAGTCTCTTCATCTTCCTCTTCCTCCTCACCATCCTCCTCTATCATCTTTCCTCAGATCTCCCTCCACTCAACCGATCCCGGGAGCCAAAAATTCTCGTCTCTCCTCCTCCACGCCAAAATTCTCATCTTCCCAAATCTAACAATAATGACGTCGAACAATGACGTCAACATCCAAAGAATGAAAAGCCTCAAATACAAACCCAATAACTCCATAACCGAGACCGACCCGCCAGTCTCCACCACCAACTCCCCTCTTTCCCCATGACATCCCCCACCTTTTAAACGAAAAGAATTTGCTTGTTCCCACACGGGACAACAAATTCTTTTCTTTCAACATTTCCAGTGATTATCTGTACAGATATATATTTATATACATCAATACACAAGAATTTATACCTCAAAAACTCTAGACAAGGCATCAGCCATGACATTCTCAGAACCGGGAATATGGAAAATGGACAGATTGTACTCCTGCAACGCCAAACTCCAACGGAGAATGCGCTGATTTGTTGCTTTCATGTGATGAATGAAAGTTAACGGATTGTGATCAGTAAGCACAGTCACCGGCTCTAGGTGACCCTTAAGATAGATCTCAAAATGTTTTAGAGCCTGCATCAGACCCAAGGCTTCTTTTTCGACCGTAGAATAACACAACTCATGCCCGTTAACCTTCCAGAAAAGAACTCACAGGGGTCGATACCATCAATTCGACCTAAAACAGTACAGCTTCCCAACCTAAAGCACCGTCATAGATATCAACTCCGAAAGGTTCAGACAGATTCGACTCTGCCAGGATAGAGGCACGACACAACACAACTTTAAAAAAAAATCACAGGCCCCTTGGCACTGATATCCCCACCGAAACGTCGCTCCCTTCCGCAACGGGGAGGTCAAAAGTTAGGCTAATATAACAAGTCTGAACAGATTACGGAACTCATGTGAATGAATACGCTGAAAAGAAACAATCAATTTTAACACTTCTCTGACAATCATAGCAAGTGCTTCCACGACTTGTAGGGTGTGCCTGCTTTCATTCCTGCCCTACAGTTCCACAACACGTCATTTGGCAGGTAAAGTCAGATGCACGGATTCCTTCTACTCCATCACACACTGTGCACCCCACACTGAATTTCTACATAGTCCTTCCTTTTAGCATAATGTGACTTGTATGCTCCTGGTCTCTGCACAAAGTTCAGGGAGCCATTTAGTCCAGATCCATGTTCTCCGTGTCCACACCACCCATCGCTTAAATGACAGTGTCCACTACGCCGACGACATCCCTGTGTACTGCCTCCTAACTTGTCCAAAGTCACTTTTGTCCACAAGTTCACAATCAGGCCTCCACCACAGGCCAGTCTCCTGACAACACTTCACAGTCCGGCTAAACGTTTTTTTCCCAGTAGGAATTTCCAGCAGTTCATTGTAACTGGGCCCGTGTCTAGGCACACACTCGATAATGTCTGCACTGTTGGACGCGGACCGGCTGCTTGTGCCCGGCGCGAAGGAGAAACGCCCATTCTGTCGGAAGGATTCTCCACCACTGCCACTCTCTCGACACGAGGCGTGCCTGCGGAGGAGCCCGCCTCGCACCCGCGACGTGTGGAGCTGGCCCAGGTTGCTGGAGTACCGTCCGAGCTGACCCGAGTCGCGGCGGAGAGATCGGTAGTCGCTGAAGCCGCGTCTGCCGCTGCTCCCATTGCCATGGAACTCGGCTTCTGTCGAGACACTGCTTCTCCACTCTCCTCTTCAACATGGATGGAGCAACAACACAAACAGGATTACATGCAGGGCTACCGGAACTTTCTGCTTCCACTTCATGGAGGGCCTGCCCTCTCAACACAGGGTTATGTGACTGGATACAGCATTTGTCAGTCAAATCGGATCCCAACAATACATCAACATCCGAAACGGGCAGTTCATCCACCACACCAAGCAACACTTCTCCCGAGACAAACTCTGACTTTATCCAAAAACGATGCAAAGGCACTGACAGATACTTCGGTCCTACCACCTGGATTATCACATTCTTTCCAGTTTTTGACAAGTCAGGTCTTTTCACAGCCTTTCTGGTAATCAGGCTCACAAACGCACCTGTATCTCGAAAAACTGTCACCTCTTCACAGGGATCATGATCATTGACAGCAAGACCAGCCTTGGATATATATTTACTGTACTGGGAACCCATGACTTTCTCAGTCCGATCCCGCACAAATCCAACTACTTTCTGCTGTTCTCTCTTTCTGACAAAACAGTTCTCTAGCACGTGACCCAACTTATGACAATAGGAGCATTGCAAGGTGCTGGTCCTTACAGCCGAAGATCGCCCTAGACCATTCTGGTTTTCCTGCACAGGAAATTCACGACACTCAGCCTCTACATGACCAACTCTCTGACACTTTCTGCACTGAATGCCTCTTCTATTTTCCACGGGTTTATTGGTACCAGTTCTGACATGACTATGCTCATTCTGTACCCTGTGAATCAGCATGTACTTATCCGTCAATTCAGCTGCCTCGCGAACTGATTTAACATGTTGATCTTCAAGATATACACGCACTGTCGGGGGAAGTTTGTTTTTCAAATCTTCTAGCAACAGGAGCTCTCTCAAGTCTTCATAATCAGACACCTGTTCTGACCTCAACCACAAGTCAAAAGCACTCGCTGCTCGAGCCACAAAATCACAGAATGTCTCGCCTCCCTCTTTCTTCATGTCTCTAAATTTCTGCCGATACGCTTCCCCAGTCAGTCGGTAGGCCAATCTGATCACTTCCTTGACTTTCTCATAATCATCTCTATCCTCACCCTCCAATGATCCATAAGCCTTACTAGCTTTTCCTCTCAATTGACTCTGCAGAATCAAACACCAGTACGGCCTAGGCCAATGTAACTTGTTTGCTACATGTTCAAACTGCGAGAAAAACTTCTCAACATCTTGTTCTTCAAACTGAGGGACGGAACGATAACAATCATTTATCCGGAATTCCCCTCCCTCGGTAGTATTTCTATTCACCGGCTGTTGTCTCTCAAATTCCATTTTCTCTCTCATAAATTCTCTCTCCCTCTCTCTATCTTCCCTCTCCCTCTCTCTGTCTTTCAATTTCTCCATCTCCAAATCTCTCTCCTTCTCTTGGGCTCTCAATCTTTCCATCTCCAAATCTATCTCCAGCTGCCTTAAGCGTAACTGCTGATCAAAGGTGAGACCTGAATTGTCCTCGGGAAACATTTCCTCTATCAGTAACTCTCGCAGGGCCTTCACATCACATCTCAATTCTTCAGCCACCTCAATCTCATTTTCCTCTGCCAACTTCAACAAGTCTTCCAACTTTGCTCTCTTAATTCCTCGCACAGACGGGTTACTTAAAAATCGGGACATTGCTACCACAGGCAGTACACCAAATGTCAAAAATGTCACTCAAGGATCAGCATAGTACAAATCTTCTACGCTCAATTCTTCAATAAAATGGTTCAAATACAAAAACAGATCAATCCTCGGCACAAGCCTCCACTCTCTACTCTCTTCAATTTAAATATCCTGAGACGAGCCCCCACTTTCTAATCCTCTGTTACGGGGATCAATCACTTCTACAACAAGGTCCCAGATTCAATACATTTAATCACTAAACACAAGTCCGTAACAGAGGACAGAAAATAAAAATAAAAGCAAAACGACCGTTACATGGATTTCTGGTCCAATCACAACTTCATCAAAACCTCCATTTCTCTTTCTCTGTCCAAGGGAATATACAAAGACCTCCCCCCCATACACAGCATCAAACATAACTATTGTTCAACCTCCAAATTTTTAACTTTACAACCAGTATCGGTCAGCCTTCTAAAATTAACCGTTTGAACATTTCAGGTCAGCCCTTGACAATAAAAATGTTTTTCACCGACCTTCCACATCTGCCAGCGCTCCTCCGCTCACTCTCTCTCTTCTCTGTGTCCTCTTCCCGCCTCTCTTAGTCTCTTCATCTTCCTCTTCCTCCTCACCATCCTCCTCTATCATCTTTCCTCAGATCTCCCTCCACTCAACCGATCCCGGGAGCCAAAAATTATCGTCTCCTTCCTCCTCCACGCCAAAATTCTCATCTTCCCAAATCTAACAATAATGACGTCGAACAATGACGTCAACATCCAAAGAATGGAAAGCCTCAAATACAAACCCAATAACTCCATAACCGAGACCGACCCGCCAGTCTCCACCACCAACTCCCCTCTTTCCCCATGACAGTACACCCCACCATATGTTACTCCTGTGTAGTACAACCCACCATATGTTACTCCTTTGTAGTACAACCCACCATATGTTACTCCTGTGTAGTACAACCCACCATATAGTACTCCTGTGTAGAACAACCCACCATATGTTACTCCTGAGTAGTACACCGCACAATGTGTGGCCCCTGTGTAGTACAACCCACCATGTGTTACTCCTGTGTAGTACAACCCACCATGTGTGGCCCCTGTGTAGTACAACCCTCCATGTGTAGTCCCTGTGTAGTACAACCCATCATGTGTAACTCCTGTGTAGTACAACCCACCATATGTAACTCCTGTGTAGTACAACCCACCATGTGTGGCTCCTGTGTAGTACAACCCTGCATGTGTTACTCCTGTGTAGTACAGCCATCCATGTGTGGCTCCTGTGTAGTACAACCCTCCATGTGTAACCCCTGTGTAGTACAACCCACCATGTGTAACCCCTGTGTAGTACAACCCACCATGTGTAGTCCCTGTGTAGTACAACCCACCATGTGTAACCCACTATGTGTTACTCCTGTGTAGTACCAACCCACCATGTACAACCCACTATGTGTTACTCCTGTGTAGTACCAACCCACCATGTGTAACCGCTGTGTAGTACAACCCACCATATGTTACTCCTGTGTAGTACAACCCACCATGTGTAACCCCTGTGTAGTACAACCCACCATGTGTAACCCCTGTGTAGTACAACCCACCATATGTTACTCCTGGGTAGTACAACCCACCATGTGTAACCCCTGTGTAGTACAACCCACCATGTGTAACCCCTGTGTAGTAAAACCCACCATATGTTACTCCTGTGTAGTACAACCCACCATGTGTTACTCCTGTGTAGTACAACCCACCATGTGTTACTCCTGTGTAGTACAACCCACCATGTGTACCTCCTGTGTAGTACAACCCATCATGTGTAACTCCTGTGTAGTACAATCCATCATGTGTAACTACTGTGTAGTACAAACCACCATGTGTTACTCCTGTATAGTACAACCCTCCATGTGTGGCCCCTGTGTAGTACAACTCATCATGTGTGGCCCCTGTGTAGTACAACTCATCATGTGTGGCCCCTGTGTAGTACAACCCATCATGTGTTACTCCTGTGTAGTACAACCCACCATGTGTTACTCCTGTGTAGTACAACCCATCATGTGTTACTCCTGTGTAGTACAACCCACCATGTGTTACTCCTGTGTAGTACAACCCATCATGTGTTACTCCTGTGTAGTACAACCCATCATGTGTTACTCCTGTGTAGTACAACCCATCATGTGTTACTCCTGTGTAGTACAACCCACCATGTGTGGCCCCTGTGTAGTACAACCCATCATGTGTTACTCCTGTGTAGTACAACCCACCATGTGTTACTCCTGTGTAGTACAACTCATCATGTGTGGCCCCTGTGTAGTACAACCCACCATGTGTGGCCCCTGTGTAGTACAACCCACCATGTGTTACTCCTGTGTAGTACAACCCTCCATGTGTAGCTCCTGTGTAGTACAACCCTCCATGTGTTACTCCTGTGTAGTACAACCCACCATGTGTAACCCCTGTGTAGTACAACCCACCATGTGTTACTCCTGTGTAGTACAACCCTCCATGTGTAGCTCCTGTGTAGTACAACCCACCATGCGTTACTCCTGTGTAGTACAACCCAGCATGTGTAACTCCTGTGTAGTACAACCCACCATGTGTAGCTCCTGTGTAGTACAACCCACCATGTGTTACTCCTGTGTAGTACAACCCACCATGTGTAGCTCCTGTGTAGAACAATCCACCATAGCAAAAGTGTTAAAACTTTCTATTATTATTATTATTATTATTATTATTATTATTATTATTATTATTATTATTATTATTATTATTATTCTTATTCTTTTAACCATAGCAAAAGTTGACTTAGAGGCTGTGCTATTGTGTTTGTCCCTCCATCCCTCTGTCCATTCATCCATCTGTCCATCCCTCATTCTGAACACAGAGATATAGTATCTCTGAAACAGGTTGGTCACGTGACTTCGGCCCCACATTCCAATGATTTTACCAATCAAAATTCAACATGATCAAAAGACCATTGAGAGTAAAAAGAGACGATTCTATTTCACTCCAACTATTTATCCCGATAGATAAACACAAATTTGGTGTTCTAATAAAACTAATCTAGGAGATTTTCAGGAAATCATTTGAGAACTACTTTTAGCGTGAACATTGTCGATAAGGTTGCAAACTGCCTTCAGCACGTGCGCTTGTCTTTGGAACTAGTCAGTATAAACGCATCGAAAAGGATTCCTATGGCTTCGGGCTGGTTTCGTGAATCTATGGTTAAACTCTCGCAAGTAAATGCTTTCTGGCCGGAACCTGTGGTCTAACTGCCTTCACACTGTTTGACAAGCTGCTGAGTCCACACTTCGATCATTCATGTATCGACTGATCTAGAAGTAGAAGGAAGATTTTACTCACTGTTGTCTCTGTGTTGAACGTTGATCGAGTCAAAGTTTCTTCCGTCCGATTCCGAAGTTCGATATCATCGGAGAGCTCAGAAGCAGTTTTTCTAAGTTTAATCCTTCTAAGCATACATTAAATTAATGATTCCTCATCAGTAAAAGCACTCGGCAGGTTTCTGGGCGTATCGTACTATCGGTCCACAAGATTATCATTATGCAGACGGGATTGGTTGCCTTACTCGCACAATGAAGTATAATTGTTGCTGTTGTATTCAAAGTCCTTATAATTAGTAGAGTTTACAATATTACACTCTTGTGATTCGAATTTTACCGCATACAAGTTTTACATTTATGGGAAATCAATGTTTAGAAAATGAACTGACGGAAAGATGGCTGCCAGTATCGAGTGTATCACAACAAGCGGAGGAGTACACTCAACGATGTGATATGCCATTCAGCGTGGCTGAGACTCAGTGTTGAATGGTGGTATGCATGTTATGGAAGAATTAACTCAATGACGACGCACCGCATCATATGATGCGGTGAGGTGAGCACTGGTTGACGACGCACCGCATCATATTATGTAAATTTCTTGTGCGTGTTGTAAGGGGCTCTTAACCAGTCGAGGTAGTCTAGTTCTTTTATAAGAATGGACCATATCCACATATCGAGGCTCTGGGAGTTACTTCCCTTGTTTTCGGGGCAGCTTTCCGCGAATCTTTCATAATGCGGAGTAACAAGAGCTGTGCTTGGGGACTATGTAAAGCGGATAGTAGATACCCTGAACGCTGTGTTGGCGTCAAATTCATTCCATTTGTGAAACCAGGAAAGAATATGTACCATCTAGATCGTTGCCTTCGCTGGATAAAAGCCTGCAATCGCCCAGCTGACCAGTTGAACGTCAACACAATCACGCAGTACACGTACATTTGCAGCAAGGTAAGATATCGCACGCCGATTTGATTCAAGGCCTAGTGCTAATTGTTTTGATGGTCTGGTCTCAGTGTCACAGAAAATATGATGATTTAATCAATCACTGATAAAAAAAATAAGTGGATATTGAAGCTGCAATAAAGTTTTTGTGTTGAATAGTTTATCTTTTGTGGCTCTTTTTCTGAATGAGTGGTGGTGTCAAGTTAAGATGAGACTCCAAACTGTCTTCTTCAAATACAACTAAACTAAACATTGCATTCAGTCTTTCTTTTCTGTACAGTTTAGACATCACCTAATGCATCATATTTTTGTAAAATGAAGAGTGTATCATTACTGTATCAGAAAGTTTATTTTGAAATATTTGTGTCTCACCAATACTCAGCACCTCTGTACTCTTGACTACATACACACACACCTACACTCACACACACACCTACACACACACACACACACCCACCCCCACCCCACACACACTCACACACACCTACACACACACACTCACACACACACACACACACACACACACACACAGACACACATGGTCTGGAGTCATGGGTCTGGTTTGGAGTCTCTTCTTAACTCTACACCAAAGTGTGACATGAAAATTGACTGCGGTGTAAAGTTGACGAATGCTAACCTCTAATTTGACTAACAGTTATGGCTTTATTTCACTTCTTCTTGACCTAGGAACAAAAATATCATTATTACTTGGATGTTGAAGCTGCAATAAAGTTTTTGTGTTGAATAGTTTATCTTTTGTGGCTCTTTTTCTGAATGAGTGGTGGTGTCAAGTTAAGATGAGACTCCAAACTGTCTTCTTCAAATACAACTAAACTAAACATTGCATTCAGTTTTTCTTTTCTGTACAGTTTAGACATCACCTAATGCATCATATTTAAGTAAAATGAAGAGTGTATCATTACTGTATCAGAAAGTTTATTTTGAAATATTTGTGTCACACCAATACTCAGCACCTCTGTACTCTTGACCATATACACACACACACACCTACACTCACACACACCTACACACACACCCACACTCACACCTACACACACACACCCCCCTACACACACACACACACCTACACACACACATACACACACGAATGGAGCGTTGGTAACTGGATCTCTGTCCCTTGTCCTTGGCTTGACTGAAGCCTTGACTGCATAGTACCCACTGGTTAGCTCCATGGTTTCAACACTACTGACAAAGCCCTCCTCCATGAGACTATAAGCTTCGGAGCGTCTATAGTCCCTGATGGCTGTAATGCCCACGCCATGTCCCATCAAGTAGGTGCACACATCCACAAAAGAAAAGTCTGGTAGGATGCTTATGTCCGAAGATCCAGACAGAAGTGCAGGGTTGGACAACACGAGGTTGCCGTCTCTCAGTTTTTCGCCCTATCACTTCAGACCGATCTTCTACACACAACTCAGGATCTACGGGTAAACCCAAGTCCTTGGCTATCCCAACAAGTTCAAGAAGTTCTTGTCTCTTACTCTGACCCACAACCACACCTCTGTCTCGCAAGAAACGTTGCAGTTCGCTCACAGTCACTCGCTTTGTTTCCATTGTCGCCACCTTCGATCACGCCCCTGATTTCAGGGGAGATAACTCGCGTAACACATTCGCTGCTGACTCGTGCATGAGGTCTAACAATGGCGTCGCAGCAGGACGATGAGGATGTTGTTGAAATCGCTATGAAAGAAGCATCAGATGAGAAGGACGATGTGATCCCTTTTTCCGAAGATGAAAAAGATGCAGTTTTAGAGGAGCAGATCATAGGTATAGTGCACGAACTGCTGACAGAAAAAGAGGAATCGGAAACTGATCCGTACACGCTGTCGGCTTAGAGTCGGCCTCACTCCAGTCAAACTAAATACAGGCATGCCAGACGGTACCCATCTTTGTTGCAATACTATATTCAAAATAAAATTAACGAGAGAATCACATTGATCTACAAGGATAGAGGAGACAAAGAGTGTTCTAATGATGGCAACAGTTTTTCCATTGCTTGATTAGTATTTTTTCAGCAATTTCTGTAAAAATGCCCAGAAACATGCGTCTCCAGTCAACACGAGCTAAAAATAGTGCCGTCTTCAATGAGTTAAGGCTATCACGTGACCAACCTGTTGCTGAGACTATATGCACTATAGTCTCAGCCACGCTGAATGTCCATCCCTCCCATCTGTCACTCACCTTGAGGCAGGGTCCTGGCCTGCCAGTAACCAGGGCCAGCACTCCTTCGTCCGTCACCTGCAACAGTCACACTTCTGCCATGTTACCTGCAACAGTCACACTTCTGCCATGCTTCCTGCAACAGTCACACTTCTGTCATGTTACCTGCAACAGTCACACTTCTGCCATGTTACCTGCAACAGTCACACTTCTGTCATGTTACCTGCTACAGTCACACTTCTGTCATGTTACCTGCAACAGTCACACTTCTGCCATGTTACCTGCAACAGTCACACTTCTGTCATGTTACCTGCAACAGTCACACTTCTGCCATGTTACCTGCAACAGTCACACTTCTGTCATGTTACCTGCAACAGTCACATTTCTGTTGTGTTACCTGCAACAGTCACATTTTTGTCATGTTACCTGCAACAGTCATACTTTTGTCATGTTACCTGCAACAGTCACACTTCTGTCACGTTACCTGCAACAGTCACACTTCTGCCATGTTACCTGCAACAGTCACACTTCTGCCATGTTACCTGCAACAGTCACACTTCTGTCATGTTACCTGCAACTGTCACATTTCTGCCATGTTACCTGCAACAGTCACACTTCTGTCATGTTACCTGCAGCAGTCACACTTACTTCTGTCACCTGCAACAGTCACACACACTTCTGTCACCTGCAACAGTCACACTCGCTCCTGTCACCTGCAACAGTCACACTCACTTCTGTCATGTTACATGCAGCAATCACACTTACTTCTGTCACCTGTAACAGTCACACACACTCCTGTCACCTGCAACAGTCTCACACACACTTCTGTCACCTGAAACAAACACACTCACTCCTGTCACCTGAAACAAACACACTCACTCCTGTCACCTGCAACAGTCACACTCACTCCTGTCACCTGCAACAGTCACACTCACTCCTGTCACCTGCAACAGTCACACTCACTCCTGTCACCTGCAACTGTCACACTCACTCCTGTCACCTGCAACTGTCACACACACTTCTGTCACCTGCAACAGTCACACATACTTCTGTCACCTGCAACACACTTCTGTAACCTGCAACAGTCACACACACTTCTGTCACCTGCAACAGTCACACTCACTCCTGTCATCTGCAACAGTCACACTCACTTCTGTCACCTGCAACAGTCACACATACTTCTGTCACCTGCAACACACTTCTGTAACCTGCAACAGTCACACACACTTCTGTCACCTGCAACTGTCACACTCACTTCTGTCACCTGCAACAGTCACACTCACTTCTGTCACCTGCAATAGTCACACTCACTTCTGTCACCTGCAACAGTCACACTTACTTCTGTCACCTGCAACAGTCACACTCACTCCTGTCACCTGCAACAGTCACACATACTTCTGTCACCTGCAACAGTCACACACACTCCTGTCACCTGCAACTGTCACACTTCTGTCACCTGCAACAGTCACACTCACTCCTGTCACCTGCAACAGTCACACATACTTCTGTCACCTGCAACAGTCACACACACTTCTGTCACCTGCAACAGTCACACTCACTCCTGCCACCTGCAACTGTCACACTTCTGTCACCTGCAACAGTCACATTCACTTCTGTCACCTGCAACAGTCACACATACTTCTGTCACCTGCAACAGTCACACTCACTACTATCACCTGCAAGTCACACTCATTTCTATTACCATGCTGCCGATGTTCCACTCCTGGAAGAGACTGTCAATCTTGGACTACAAGGCACACACTCTTGCTGAGGACACATCCCAAGATTTGAAGAACGCATTACTAAGAATACTTCATAGACGGTGCACGAATAAAACATACAGCACAGTTGACAGCAGGAAGACAATGAATAAACATCATCGCAAAGTATTCAAAATGGATTACATCACTTCAGTCCAAGGAGGCTCAATCAAACTTCCTGGGGTGATGCAAACAGCAGCTTTAGGTAGGAAGAGGGTCAGAAATACTGCCTTTTTTCATTAAGTAAAAACAGCAGAAAAGATTTGATAAAAAGTAACTGCAAAATCTTGCTAATTTCCTTTCCTTCAGCTGTATCTGCCATGTTGAAATGATTTCATCAGGAAATATCCACCAATTCTCAAGTTAGTTCAAAGTAAAGTATTTCCTTCTGTGCACAAAATGTCTTACTTTCCAGCTTACATCCTGGCAAATTCCTTTACTGTATCTTTTTTCCCCCCACCATTGCTCACCTTTCCTAACAGTAACAGCTTCGTGATTGTTCCATTCTCACAGTCTTACTGCGGTCAGCACCACCACCTGTCCAGGCATCCCACACTTCTGACCTGCACCACTCACAAACAGACACCCCCCCACTGTGCCTGTCCAGGTATCCCACACTTCTGACCTGCACCACTCACAGACACCCCCCCACTGTGCCTGTCCAGGTATCCCACACTTCTGACCTGCACAACTCACAGACACCCTCCCCCCACTGTGCCTGTCCAGGTATCCCACACTACTGACCTGCACCACTCACAGACACCCCCCCCCCCACTGTGCCTGTCCAGGTATCCCACACTTCTGACCTGCACCACTCACAGACACCCCCCACTGTGCCTGTCCAGGTATCCCACACTTCTGACCTGCACCACTCACAGACACCCCCCACTGTGCCTGTCCAGGTATCCCACACTTCTGACCTGCACCACTCACCAACAGACAACCCCCACTGTGCCTGTCCAGGTATCCCACACTTCTGACCTGCACCACTCACAGACACCCCCCACTGTACCTGTCCAGGTATCCCACACTTCTGACCTGCACCACTCACAGACACCCCCCCACTGTGCCTGTCCAGGTATCCCACACTTCTGACCTGCACCACTCACAGACACCCCCCACTGTGCCTGTCCAGGTATCCCACACTTCTGACCTGCACCACTCACAAACAGACACACAGCTGCCTACCTGTGCCTGTCCAAAGTTGAGGTTCTGCAGTCGGGCAGAGTGGGCGCCGAGGGCCTGGAGGCTGCGGTCTGTCAGGCGGCGACAGCCCCCAACGTTGAGCTCTCGCAGCATGGGGCAGCGCTGTGCCATACTGACTAGTGCCTCATCCTCCAGCTCTGTGCACCGCCTCAGGTAGACCACCTGCAGTCTCGGGCAGCTCTCAGCCAGGTGCTGGACGCCTGTGTGCACCACACATGTTTGTATATTTAATGCATGCATGCACACATGCATGCACACACACACACGCACACACACACACTCACACTCATCATCATTGACACATTTGTGTAAAATCACAATTACTGTCGCTGAACATGCTGATCATGAAGACAGAAGTGATGATGATGGTGATGATGATGATGATGATGATGATGATGATGATGATGATGATGATGATGATGACGACGACGGTGATGATGACGGTGATGATGATGATGATGATGAAGATGACAACAACGGCGATTATGATGACAATGGATATCATACCCTGGGTGGAGATGGAGGTGCGGTTGTCCCTGGCAGCATTCAGGTCAATCTTGGCAAGGTTGGGGCAGTGGCGAAGCTGCTGCAGGGTGTGGTCTGTCACCTCGCAGTCACTGAGGTCCAGCACCTGCAGCCTGCTGTACAGCAGCTGTCCACACACACATGTAGTCAGGCAGTTTGTAATAGTTAGCACTGACAACAACAACAACAACAACAACATAAGAGAGGCTGCAGCCTGCTGTACAGCAGCTGTCCACACACACATGTAGTCAGGCAGTTTGTAATAGTTAGCACTGACAACAACAACAACAACAACAACAACATAAGAGAGGCTGCAGCCTGCTGTACAGCAGCTGTCCACACACACATGTAGTCAGGCAGTTTGTAATAGTTAGCACTGACAACAACAACAACAACAACATAAGAGAGGCTGCAGCCTGCTGTACAGCAGCTGTCCACACACACATGTAGTCAGGCAGTTTGTAATAGTTAGCACTGACAACAACAACAACAACAACAACAACAACAACATAAGAGAGGCTGCAGCCTGCTGTACAGCAGCTGTCCGCACACACATGTAGTCAGGCAGTTTGTAATAGTTAGCACTGACAACAACAACAACAACAACAACAACAACATAAGAGAAGCTGCAGCCTGCTGTACAGCAGCTGTCCGCACACACATGTAGTCAGGCAGTTTGTAATAGTTAGCACTGACAACAACAACAACAACAACAACAACAACATAAGAGAAGCTGCAGCCTGCTGTACAGCAGCTGTCCACACACACATGTAGTCAGGCAGTTTGTAATAGTTAGCACTGACAACAACAACAACAACAACATAAGAGAGACTGCAGCCTGCTGTACAGCAGCTGTCCACACACACATGTAGTCAGGCAGTTTGTAATAGTTAGCACTGACAACAACAACAACAACAACAACAACAACATAAGAGAGGCTGCAGCCTGCTGTACAGCAGCTGTCCGCACACACATGTAGTCAGGCAGTTTGTAATAGTTAGCACTGACAACAACAACAACAACAACAACATAAGAGAAGCTGCAGCCTGCTGTACAGCAGCTGTCCGCACACACATGTAGTCAGGCAGTTTGTAATAGTTAGCACTGACAACAACAACAACAACAACAACAACAACAACATAAGAGAGGCTGCAGCCTGCTGTACAGCAGCTGTCCACACACACATGTAGTCAGGCAGTTTGTAATAGTTAGCACTGACAACAACAACAACAACAACAACAACAACATAAGAGAGGCTGCAGCCTGCTGTACAGCAGCTGTCCACACACACATGTAGTCAGGCAGTTTGTAATAGTTAGCACTGACAACAACAACAACAACAACAACAACAACAACAACATAAGAGAGGCTGCAGCCTGCTGTACAGCAGCTGTCCGCACACACATGTAGTCAGGCAGTTTGTAATAGTTAGCACTGACAACAACAACAACAACAACAACAACAACAACAACAACATAAGAGAGGCTGCAGCCTGCTGTACAGCAGCTGTCCACACACACATGTAGTCAGGCAGTTTGTAATAGTTAGCACTGACAACAACAACAACAACAACAACATAAGAGAGGCTGCAGCCTGCTGTACAGCAGCTGTCCACACACACATGTAGTCAGGCAGTTTGTAATAGTTAGCACTGACAACAACAACAACAACAACAACAACAACATAAGAGAGGCTGCAGTCTGCTGTACAGCAGCTGTCCACACACACATGTAGTCAGGCAGTTTGTAATAGTTAGCACTGACAACAACAACAACAACAACAACAACAACAACATAAGAGAGGCTGCAGCCTGCTGTACAGCAGCTGTCCACACACACATGTAGTCAGGCAGTTTGTAATAGTTAGCACTGACAACAACAACAACAACAACAACAACATAAGAGAGGCTGCAGCCTGCTGTACAGCAGCTGCCCACACACACATGTAGTCAGGCAGTTTGTAATAGTTAGCACTGACAACAACAACAACAACAACAACAACATAAGAGAAGCTGCAGCCTGCTGTACAGCAGCTGTCCACACACACATGTAGTCAGGCAGTTTGTAATAGTTAGCACTGACAACAACAACAACAACAACAACAACATAAGAGAGGCTGCAGCCTGCTGTACAGCAGCTGTCCGCACACACATGTAGTCAGGCAGTTTGTAATAGTTAGCACTGACAACAACAACAACAACAACAACAACATAAGAGAGGCTGCAGCCTGCTGTACAGCAGCTGTCCACACACACATGTAGTCAGGCAGTTTGTAATAGTTAGCACTGACAACAACAACAACAACAACAACAACAACATAAGAGAGGCTGCAGCCTGCTGTACAGCAGCTGTCCACACACACATGTAGTCAGGCAGTTTGTAATAGTTAGCACTGACAACAACAACAACAACAACAACAACATAAGAGAGGCTGCAGCCTGCTGTACAGCAGCTGTCCGCACACACATGTAGTCAGGCAGTTTGTAATAGTTAGCACTGACAACAACAACAACAACAACAACAACATAAGAGAAGCTGCAGCCTGCTGTACAGCAGCTGTCCACACACACATGTAGTCAGGCAGTTTGTAATAGTTAGCACTGACAACAACAACAACAACAACAACAACATAAGAGAAGCTGCAGTCTGCTGTACAGCAGCTGTCCGCACACACATGTAGTCAGGCAGTTTGTAATAGTTAGCACTGACAACAACAACAACAACAACAACAACATAAGAGAAGCTGCAGCCTGCTGTACAGCAGCTGTCCACACACACATGTAGTCAGGCAGTTTGTAATAGTTAGCACTGACAACAACAACAACAACAACAACATAAGAGAAGCTGCTGCCTGCTGTACAGCAGCTGTCCACACACACATGTAGTAGGCAGTTTGTAATAGTTAGCACTGACAACAACAACAACAACAACAACAACAACAACAACAACATAAGAGAGGCTGCAGCCTGCTGTACAGCAGCTGTCCACACACACATGTAGTCAGGCAGTTTGTAATAGTTAGCACTGACAACAACAACAACAACAACAACAACATAAGAGAGGCTGCAGCCTGCTGTACAGCAGCTGTCCACACACACATGTAGTCAGGCAGTTTGTAATAGTTAGCACTGACAACAACAACAACAACAACAACAACATAAGAGAAGCTGCAGCCTGCTGTACAGCAGCTGTCCACACACACATGTAGTCAGGCAGTTTGTAATAGTTAGCACTGACAACAACAACAACAACAACAACAACAACATAAGAGAGGCTGCAGCCTGCTGTACAGCAGCTGTCCGCACACACATGTAGTCAGGCAGTTTGTAATAGTTAGCACTGACAACAACAACAACAACAACAACAACATAAGACAAGCTGCAGCCTGCTGTACAGCAGCTGTCCACACACACATGTAGTCAGGCAGTTTGTAATAGTTAGCACTGACAACAACAACAACAACAACAACAACATAAGAGAAGCTGCAGTCTGCTGTACAGCAGCTGTCCGCACACACATGTAGTCAGGCAGTTTGTAATAGTTAGCACTGACAACAACAACAACAACAACAACAACAACATAAGAGAGGCTGCAGCCTGCTGTACAGCAGCTGTCCACACACACATGTAGTCAGGCAGTTTGTAATAGTTAGCACTGACAACAACAACAACAACAACAACAACAACAACATAAGAGAAGCTGCAGCCTGCTGTACAGCAGCTGTCCACACACACATGTAGTCAGGCAGTTTGTAATAGTTAGCACTGACAACAACAACAACAACAACATAAGAGAGGCTGCAGCCTGCTGTACAGCAGCTGTCCACACACACATGTAGTCAGGCAGTTTGTAATAGTTAGCACTGACAACAACAACAACAACAACAACAACAACATAAGAGAAGCTGCAGCCTGCTGTACAGCAGCTGCCCACACACACATGTAGTCAGGCAGTTTGTAATAGTTAGCACTGACAACAACAACAACAACAACAACAACAACAACATAAGAGAGGCTGCAGCCTGCTGTACAGCAGCTGCCCACACACACATGTAGTCAGGCAGTTTGTAATAGTTAGCACTGACAACAACAACAACAACAACAACAACAACATAAGAGAGGCTGCAGCCTGCTGTACAGCAGCTGTCCACACACACATGTAGTCAGGCAGTTTGTAATAGTTAGCACTGACAACAACAACAACAACATAAGAGAGGCTGCAGCCTGCTGTACAGCAGCTGTCCACACACACATGTAGTCAGGAATTTTGTAATAGTTAGCACTGACAACAACAACAACAACAACAACAACAACAACAACAACAACAACATAAGAGAGGCTGCAGCCTGCTGTACAGCAGCTGTCCACACACACATGTAGTCAGGCAGTTTGTAATAGTTAGCACTGACAACAACAACAACAACAACAACAACATAAGAGAGGCTGCAGCCTGCTGTACAGCAGCTGTCCACACACACATGTAGTCAGGCAGTTTGTAATAGTTAGCACTGACAACAACAACAACAACATAAGAGAAGCTGCAGCCTGCTGTACAGCAGCTGTCCACACACACATGTAGTCAGGCAGTTTGTAATAGTTAGCACTGACAACAACAACAACAACAACAACAACAACATAAGAGAGGCTGCAGTCTGCTGTACAGCAGCTGTCCACACACACATGTAGTCAGGCAGTTTGTAATAGTTAGCACTGACAACAACAACAACAACAACATAAGAGAAGCTGCAGCCTGCTGTACAGCAGCTGTCCACACACACATGTAGTCAGGCAGTTTGTAATAGTTAGTACTGACAACAACAACAACAACAACAACAACAACAACATAAGAGAGGCTGCAGCCTGCTGTACAGCAGCTGTCCGCACACACATGTAGTCAGGCAGTTTGTAATAGTTAGCACTGACAACAACAACAACAACAACATAAGAGAGGCTGCAGCCTGCTGTACAGCAGCTGTCCACACACACACACACACACACACACACACACACACACACACACACACAGAGTCATGCATTATGTAAGAGCAATAATAGCACTATTTGCACTAAAAACACCACCTCCAGCCCTATTTAAAAAAAGAGGTATGGAAAGAAAAATGGAAAAAGTTATTATAATTTTTTATGCGTTCAATTTTTTTCAGGTGAAAAAAAGGTAG
The DNA here is from genome assembly GCA_034096865.1 of Theodoxus fluviatilis. Lineage (NCBI taxonomy): Eukaryota > Metazoa > Mollusca > Gastropoda > Cycloneritida > Neritidae > Theodoxus > Theodoxus fluviatilis. The sequence goes on from JAWQFJ010010861.1 coordinate 79,081, forward strand.
GTCATATATGCAGTGGGTGGCACTGGGCAGAGTAGGGCATGGAAGCTCACCTGTTACCACAAAATGCAATGTAACATCTCACCTGTTACCACATGATTGCAAAGTGAGTAACATCACACCTTTAAATCACAACATCCATTCTGTGTGTAAAACATCTGACTTTATGACAGCGTGCAATGTGTGTAACATCTCACCTGTTACCACAGCATGCAATGTAACATCTCACCTGTTACCACAGCATGCAATGTAACATCTAACCTGTTACCACAGCTTGCAATGTGTGTAACATCTCACCTGTTACCACAGCATGCAATGTAACATCTCACCTGTTACCACAGGTTGCAATGTGTGTAACATCTCACCTGTTACCACAGCTTGCAATGTGTGTAACATCTCACCTGTTACCACAGCATGCAATGTAACATCTCACCTGTTACCACAGCATGCAATGTAACATCTCACCTGTTACCACAGCTTGCAATGTGTGTAACATCTCACCTGTTACCACAGCTTGATATGTGTGTAACATCTCACCTGTTACCACAGCTTGCAATGTGTGTAACATCTCACCTGTTACCACAGCTTGCAATGTGCGTAACATCTCACCTGTTACCACAGCTTGCAATGTGTGTAACATCTCACCTGTTACCACAGCTTGCAATGTGTGTAACATCTCACCTGTTACCACAGCTTGCAATGTGTGTAACATCTCACCTGTTAACACAGCTTGCAATGTGTGTAACATCTCACCTGTTAACACAGCTTGCAATGTGTGTAACATCTCACCTGTTACCACAGCTTGCAATGTGTGTAACATCTCACCTGTTACCACAGCTTGCAATGTGTGTAACATCTCACCTGTTACCACAGCATGCAATGTAACATCTCACCTGTTACCACAGCATGCAATGTGTATAACATCTCACCGGTTACCACAGCATGCAATGTAACATCTCACCTGTTACCACAGCTTGCAATGTGTGTAACATCTCACCTGTTACCACAACTTGCAATGTAACATCTCACCTGTTACCACAGCATGCAATGTAAAATCTCACCTGTTACCACAGCTTGCAATGTAACATCTCACCTGTTACCACAGCTTGCAATGTGTGTAACATCTCACCGGTTTTCACAGCATGCAACGTGTGTAACATCTCACCTCTTACCACAGCTTGCAATGTAACATCTCAGCGGTTTCCACAGCATGCAACGTGTGTAACATCTCACCTGCTACCACAGCATGCAATGTTTGTAACACCTCACCTGTTACCACAGCTTACAACATGTGTAACATCTCACCTGTTACCACAGCTTGCAATGTAACATCTCACCTGTTACCACATCATGCAATGTAACATCTCACCTGTTACCACAGCTTGCAACGCGTGTAACATCTCACCTGTTACCACAGCTTGCAATGTGTGTAACATCTCACCTGTTACCACAGCTTGCAATGTGCGTACCATCTCACCTGTTACCACAGCTTGCAATGTGTGTACCATCTCACCTGTTACCACAGCTTGCAACGTGTGTAACATCTCACCTGTTACCACAGCTTGCAATGTGCGTAACATCTCACCTGTTACCACAGCTTGCAATGTGCGTAACATCTCACCTGCTACCACAGCATGCAATGTGTGTAACATTTCATCTTTAATCACAGCATCCAGCATGTGTACAACAACTCACTTTAAGCACTGGTGTTGTGTAGACATAATTCCATCTCATTTAATTAAATAGAATGATGCAGGCAAATGCAAGCTTATAGATCTATAAATAGGCCATTACATACGCTCTCCAACAGTGTTTAAATCATTTATAAAGAGATATATTACATTTGGTCAAATCTTTTACTTTCAGACACCAAATGTCAGGTTTTATAAAACCTTTTCTCATCATGCACTTGAGTTTGTAAATGACTGCTTTGATCTGGAGAACACAATGCCATTTGCAACAACCCCACCTTGCCCATGTCTACAGCACCCCACCTTGCCCATGTCTACATCACCCCACCTTGCCCATGTCTACAACACCCCACCTTGCCCATGTCTACAGCACCCCCAACACCCCACCTTGCCCATGTCTACAGCACCCCACCTTGCCCATGCCTACAGCACCCCAACTTGCCCATGCCTACAGCACCCCACCTTGCCCATGTCTACAGCACCCCACCTTGCCCATGTCTACAGCACCCCACCTTGCCCATGTCTACAGCACCCCCAACACCCCACCTTGCCTATGTCTACAGCACCCCACCTTGCCCATGTCTACAGCACCCCACCTTGCCCATGTCTACAGCACCCCACCTTGCCATGTCTACAGCACCCCACCTTGCCCATGTCTACAGCACCCCACCTTGCCCATGTCTACAGCACCCCACCTTGCCCATGTCTACAACACCCCACCTTGCCCATGTCTACAGCACCCCACCTTGCCCATGTCTACAACACCCCACCTTGCCCATGTCTACAGCACCCCCGACACCCCACCTTGCCCATGTCTACAGCACCCCACCTTGCCCATGTCTACAGCACCCCACCTTGCCCATGTCTACAGCACCCCCAACACCCCACCTTGCCCATGTCTACAGCACCCCACCTTGCCCATGCCTACAGCACCCCACCTTGCCCATGCCTACAGCACCCCACCTTGCCCATGTCTACAGCACCCCACCTTGCCCATGTCTACAGCACCCCACCTTGCCCATGTCTACAGCACCCCACCTTGCCCATGTCTACAGCACCCCACCTTGCCCATGTCTACAGCACCCCACCTTGCCCATGTCTACAGCACCCCACCTTGCCCATGCCTACAACACCCCACCTTGCCCATGTCTACAGCACCCCACCTTGCCCATGTATACAGCACCCCACCTTGCCCATGTATACAGCACCCCACCTTGCCCATGTATACAGCACCCCACCTTGCCCAAGTCTACAACACCCCACCTTGCCCATGTCTACAGCACCCCACCTTGCCCATGTATACAGCACCCCACCTTGCCCATGTATACAGCACCCCACCTTGCCCATGTATACAACACCCCACCTTGCCCATGTCTACAGCACCCCACCTTGCCCATGTATACAGCACCCCCAACACCCCACCTTGCCCATGTCTACAACACCCCACCTTGCCCATGTCTACAGCACCCCCAACACCCCACCTTGCCCATGTTTACAGCACCCCCAACACCCCACCTTGCCCATGTCTACAGCACCCCCAACACCCCACCTTGCCCATGTATACAGCACCCCCAACACCCCACCTTGCCCATGTCTACAGCACCCCCAACACCCCACCTTGCCCATGCCTACAGCACCCCACCTTGCCCATGTCTACAGCACCCCACCTTGCCCATGTCTACAGCACCCCACCTTGCCCATGCCTACAGCACCCCCAACACCCCACCTTGCCCATGCCTACAGCACCCCACCTTGCCCATGCCTACAGCACCCCACCTTGCCCATGTCTACAACACCCCACCTTGCCCATGCCTACAGCACCCCACCTTGCCCATGTCTACAGCACCCCCAACACCCCACCTTGCCCATGCCTACAGCACCCCACCTTGCCCATGCCTACAGCACCCCACCTTGCCCATGCCTACAGCACCCCACCTTGCCCATGCCTACAGCACCCCACCTTGCCCATGCCTACAGCACCCCACCTTGCCCATGTCTACAGCACCCCACCTTGCCCATGTCTACAGCACCCCACCTTGCCCAAGTCTACAGCACCCCACCTTGCCCAAGTCTACAGCACCCCACCTTGCCCATGTCTACAGCACCCCCAACACCCCACCTTGCCCATGCCTACAGCACCCCACCTTGCCCATGCCTACAGCACCCCACCTTGCCCATGCCTACAGCACCCCACCTTGCCCATGCCTACAGCACCCCACCTTGCCCATGCCTACAGCACCCCACCTTGCCCAAGTCTACAGCACCCCACCTTGCCCATGTCTACAGCACCCCACCTTGCCCATGTCTACAGCACCCCACCTTGCCCATGTCTACAGCACCCCACCTTGCCCATGTCTACAGCACCCCACCTTGCCCCTGTCTACAGCACCCCACCTTGCCCACGTTGCCGTCGGTGATACGGCCACGCTTGCACATGAGCTGCAGCAGTCTGGCCTTGAGATTGGAGGGAAGGCACTCCAGCTCCTCCATGTAGGAGTCGGAACTCAGCACCACTGCCTCCACTGCCCTGCATAGACACAAAGTGACAGGTAGTTCCTCTCTCTCTCTCTCTCTCTCTCTCTCTCTCTCTCTCTCTCTCTCTCTCTCTCTCTCTCTCCACAAACACAGCTTTGTACTGTTTACTTAGACGTTTTTTTACAATCCGATGTATTCTCAAATTTACAAATCCCTCTTTCTCATCCACCTTCATGGTTCATGTAGCGACTGTTGCATACTTAGGTGCCAACAACAAAATAATGACGAAATCACATTAACTAACTAGATAATACGCGATGATTCATTGTGGAATGGCTATATCTATGCCATTCGACGGAGTTCCAAATTTATGGTACAGTAACTAGTAAGGCTGAATGAGTCGAAGTCGGCAAGATTTCCGGACACTGTACCCCAGTTTTGAAATCTCGGCCTTACAGTCACGTGACTCGCACGCCCGGGGAGTTATGCTAAGATCCGGCCGCGTTAATGTATCTGCGTTTTGTGACAAACGTCTTGCTCGGCGATACTTTACTCCATGCACCTTATCGGTCCGCGTGATTCGGGTGTAATCTTAAGCTCAGTGTTCTACAGCCAAATACGCTTTCCACAAAAATTCCAAACATGATTTTAAAAACTATGTCAGACACACTTGTCAAAAAGGCTGTCGGCAGTACAAGTAACCATCTCTCCGGCCATCGTCAACAGTCTGCTGATCTTCTGATTTGCAACGAGTAGCAAGTGGTTCCTTCGATGTTGTTGTCGTTCTCAACCCACCCGAGAGAACTGCGGAATTGGACCAATAGAAAACGGATTCAGACTTGTCTGCGTTCCTTACAACCCATGTGACCGAAGAGAGTTCACGTCATCAACATGGCTGATAAACCTAGCAAAGCGGATATCACTGCGATATTCAAGCGACTACGGTCGATCCCGACGAATAAAGTAGGTATATAAGAAAAAAATTGTCACAAGTATGCGTGCCATGTTCAACTTTTAGCATAAATGTCTCGTTTGACGGCAGAAATAAGTGTACGACTGGAATCGAATCACGGCAACATGTCATATGTGTCGAGCATCGGCAGCCCTCTCGGTCGACGTGCACATCGTCTCCACTTTCTCGTTGTATTGGAGGGTTAATCGAGATGTGCCATTTCGTTAAAAAAAGTTGTGATAGACAACGTATTCATCATTGTTGCGAACGTTCACCTTTTATTGGAGTCAAAGAATAAGCTTTTCAACCTTGAATGTCCCGTACTGAATGATGACGTATCGCCGGTATGAGGTTCGCTGTCTCCTATCGTTGTCATGTATCTTGCTGTCACATGCGTAGTGACCCTAGTACGTCGGTGTTACAGAATCGTCTCTGCATTTCTGATGGTGTCAAAGACAGTGAGACAACACCACTCGGAGTGGGTCATTGCGATTAAAGAACAACACTTAAGAATAAGATTTCTTTATGCCTGATCAGACGAAAAAAAACCTTTAGCCGCACGGCCACGTAGTCAGTCGTGCAGTTACAGTTATATATGGGGGGGGGGGGGGGGGGGGGGGGGGGGGGGGAGGGGGGGAGGAGGGACCAGCCTCAGTATTGAAAATTAAGTGTGCAGTATACAGCAGTGGGGTCGTGTTGGTCATGTTCAGTTTTCTTGGAGTAGCCGTTCATTGAAAGTGCATGCTTGAACCTTAGGCCTGGTTTATTGTGGAGGTTTTCACATATCAATGAAGATGATAGTTAAATCGACTGTGTCATGTTACGTCAGTTGTAGTTATATGATATGAAAAGGAATTGTCAAAGTTGGCACCATGTTACACAAATGAAATAATCGGATATTACTAAAAGAATGTGAACACATCGATCACCATAAGGCTCCACCCCCACCCCCTCAAAAATAGTTGTGGTTTCAGTAACCTGACTGAGCCCATTTTTTCCTGCCAACTTGTTTTTCCACCATGAAAAAAGACAAAATGCTCAAGAAATAGAAGGTAAACAACCTACATGAAGCTGCAGCCAGTTCCGCCACCAGATTATCACAGGGGCAGGCAGTTTGTAGCAGTATGAAATATTGAATGTGCATGTTTTAGTTATTATATTTCTAGCTCTTATCCAGACTTACTTAGCCTTACATCATCAGTTGCATTCATTTACTGAGTTGAGGAGATGTGGGCTTCAGTGGGTTTAGATGTGAGGAAATTACACAAAATGTTGTCATAATATGTATCCTCTTCTCCTTGGACATTTTGGCAAATAGCAAAAAGCAAAGTTATCAAGTCTTTCATTATTCACGTTCAGACTGGTTTGAAAGTATTTTAAGTGTGTTAGTCTCTTCATGGGGCTGGAACTTGACTCATGTAGATTTCTTTTTAACTCTCAGTATTTTGGCAAACCTGCATTTGAATTGTTTAGTGATTGCTGCACCTTATTCACTAGACCCTTGATCCCCTTCCAGCTACCCATCCATGCTGTGTAAAATTGAAGAGAAACAAACTGCCAAGCCCTAGAATAGATTATGGCCCTTGTTTCCCTACCAGCTACCCATCCATTCAGTATGATATGATGGAACAAACTGCCAAGCCCTGGATTATGGCCCTTGTTTCCCTACCAGCTACCCATCCATTCAGTATGATGTGATGGAACAACTGCCAAGCCCTGGATTATGGCCCTTGTTTCCCTACCAGCTAGGTACCATCCATTCAGTATGATGTGATGGAACAAACTGCCAAGCCCTGGATTATGGCCCTTGTTTCCCTACCAGCTACCCATCCATTCAGTATGATGTGATGGAACAACTGCCAAGCCCTGGATTATGGCCCTTGTTTCCCTATCAGCTAGGTACCATCCATTCAGTATGATGTGATGGAACAAACTGCCAAGCCCTGGATTATGGCCCTTGTTTCCCTACCAGCTACCCATCCATTCAGTATGATGTGATGGAACAAACTGCCAAGCCCTAGCTAGACCATGCTCAGCAGCAGACTCTTGCTCACTGACATCAGCACATTCAACTTCAACAAGAACTCAGCAGCTGCAGCCTTGGCTAGTGGATGCTGCTGAAGAAGCAAGTCAGGTTCGCGGCTGAAGCACATGCATGCTGCTTCATGTTCACCTACAGTTTGTGCCTGGTGTGTGCCCTGGACATGACTGTCTCCATTTTGAATTGCCTTTCCATGTAGACCTGTATGCAGGCCATGGTGCTAGTCTTGGCACAGCATCTCATCAGTCATGGCACAGCATCATCAGCCATGGCACAGCATCTCATCAGCCATGGCACAGCATCATCAGTCATGGCACAGCATCATCAGTCATGGTACAGCATCTCATCAGTCATGGCACAGCATCATCAGCCATGGCATAGCATCATCAGTCATGGCACAGCATCTCATCAGTCATGGCACAGCATCATCAGCCATGGCACAGCATCATCAGTCATGGCACAGCATCATCAGCCATGGCACAGCATCATCAGCCATGGCACAGCATCATCAGCCATGGCACAGCATCATCAGTCATGGCACAGCATCTCATCAGTCATGGCACAGCATCATCAGCCATGGCACAGCATCTCATCAGACATGGCACAGCATCATCAGCCATGGCACAGCATCATCAGCCATGGCACAGCATCATCAGCCATGGCACAGCATCTCATCAGACATGGCACAGCATCATCAGCCATGGCACAGCATCATCAGCCATGGCACAGCATCATCAGCCATGGCACAGCATCATCAGTCATGGCACAGCATCATCAGTCATGGCACAGCATCTCATCAGTCATGGCACAGCATCATCAGCCATGGCATAGCATCTCATCAGCCATGGCACAGCATCATCAGCCATGGCACAGCATCATCAGCCATGGCACAGCATCATCAGTCATGGCACAGCATCATCAGTCATGGCACAGCATCATCAGTCATGGCACAGCATCTCATCAGTCATGGCACAGCATCATCAGTCATGGCACAGCATCTCATCAGCCATGGCACAGCATCATCAGTCATGGCACAGCATCATCAGCCATGGCACAGCATCATCAGTCATGGCACAGCATCTCATCAGTCATGGCACAGCATCATCAGTCATGGCACAGCATCATCAGCCATGGCACAGCATCATCAGCCATGGCACAGCATCATCAGTCATGGCACAGCATCATCAGTCATGGCACAGCATCATCAGTCATGGCACAGCATCATCAGTCATGGCACAGCATCATCAGCCATGGCACAGCATCATCAGCCATGGCACAGCATCATCAGCCATGGCACAGCATCATCAGTCATGGCACAGCATCATCAGCCATGGCACAGCATCATCAGTCATGGCACAGCATCATCAGCCATGGCACAGCATCATCAGCCATGGCACAGCATCATCAGTCATGGCACAGCATCATCAGCCATGGCACAGCATCATCAGTCATGGCACAGCATCATCAGTCATGGTACAGCATCTCATCAGCCATGGCACAGCATCATCAGTCATGGCACAGCATCATCAGTCATGGCACAGCATCATCAGTCATGGCACAGCATCTCATCAGTCATGGCACAGCATCATCAGTCATGGCACAGCATCATCAGCCATGGCACAGCATCATCAGTCATGGCACAGCATCATCAGTCATGGCACAGCATCATCAGTCATGGCACAGCATTTGGTGGTGATGAATGCATGGATGGATGGATGGAGTTTAAGGGCCTATCAGCCTTGTATTTTAAGCATAATAAGGCCACAACATTAAGAAACACTTCCACCATGTTAATAGAACTCTCTGCGACAGTGGAGTATTGTACAATTCACCAAACTAGTGACATAAAAATCAATAAAATCGAGTCCCACAGCCCAACAGCCAGCAAAGGCAGTGCATAGCTTTCAAACACGAAAAAGCATAATGACAAAGGGCAAAATTTCACATCTCGATGACGAAGATCTTGCTGTGGGTGGTGGAACTCATTGCTGCTGTGGCCTGTGTTGCAGCAATGCTTCGACTGTGGCCACAGCAACCCTACCTGGGCCAGCATCACCTATGGCGTTTTCCTCTGCATCGACTGCTCGGCAGTCCACCGCTCCCTGGGTGTCCATGTCACCTTCATCCGATCCACTCAGCTGGACACCAACTGGACATGGCTGCAGGTCCGCGCCATGCAGCTTGGGAGCAATGCTGCCGCAGTAAGTTGTCACTTCTTTTGTCAGCCACAGCAGCCACAGCCATGTCAGCTGCTTCATCAGAAACTGAACTGTTTGTAAGATTGATACCTGCTTCCAAGTCCTTGTTCTTATCTAATGTCTATGTCAAATTAAAAATATAAATAAGGTCTCTGAGCTGTCAAATGTGAATTTGGAAGTGGCCTGGGACAGGGGACAGTTTAGGTTGCTGTGCTCAAGATTCAGGATTGTAGTTCATAATTCAGGAGTCAAGATTCTTTCATCATTTGGTTTTTTCCCCTCCTGGTCATATGGCAAGTTTGTTGGGGGGTTTTCTGGTGAGATTTTCCCCAGCGAAACGGTCTGGAATTTTTCCAGAACAATTCTAGAAATGTTCCAGAATATTCTAGAATATGACTTCTGGAACCAAAGTCCAAGGTTCTGGAATAATGACAGAAGGTTAAATGAGAATTCAAGAGAATATTCTAGAATATATTCTAGAATATTCTAGAATATATTCTAGAATATTCTAGAATATATTCTAGAATATGCTAGAATGGTAATGAATGTTCTTGAATCCTTACAGACGAAGAAGGAAACACAGTTCTAGAATAATTCTGGAATTATTCCAGATTATTCTGGAATGTTATTCCAGAATATTATAGAATACTGACAGATAATTCTGGAACAATTCAAGATGAAATTCCAGAAAACTGACTGCACATTCTGGAACAATTCAAGAACAATAATTATATTATTGAGAAGAATAATTAGGTTTGAGAGTATTTTGGAATTGTTTAGCAAAAACATTCAAACAGAATATTTAGTTAATAAACAACAAACCAATCTCTGTTAAATGTAGATTATTTATTTAATACAGATTTTGAAATGGTACTCATCAGATGGTGTTTGAAACAACTGCACACATCAGAGATTCAGATAATATCTGAATCACCAATTTCCATCCAACTGATTTTATCAATCAAATCCCTTTCATAATTGTACCTCATACCTTGCAATTCTTGTGAGCAATGAAGAAAGTTATTGGGGACCTAATTGTAGATGCAGGTACCGCCACAGAGAAAGGAATCTGTCTCTCGATTGCCTTGGGGAACTTAGTCTCGAAAACTACGTCGACGGAAAAGCCACTTCTGTCGCCAAAAATCTTGCTTCTCAGGGCAAGCGAAGCACACCCATTGCGATGGAGAGACCGATGAAAGTTTTAATCTCAGGAACTGTCACAAGTGCCCACTTGGAGCTGGTAGGAGGTGGATTCCTCTCTCTCTCTCTCTCTCTCTCTCAGCATACCGATGTGTCTCTGTCACAAGCGTTCCCACATCGCGCATGATCGCGTCTGTGAAGATCAGAGAAGACATGAAGAGGTTTTGCGTCCGAGGGGATGTCAATATTTACTCCTTGAGCGCGTCGAAAGGCGTGTCGCATACAAGAACGAAAATTTTCTGTCTGCCACGATCCTTGGAAGCCTAGAAACTCTTCCTCCGACAATTCCTCTTCCAACATCTCTCGCATCAGACATCGTCAAAATCAGCATCCATGTCGCTTCCTTTGCTCTCATCCGATGCGGAG
>JAWQFJ010010861.1:95000-97548 GCA_034096865.1 Theodoxus fluviatilis
TGATTGACACATGGCCTGAGACTGTTAGTGCTTCCCTATGAATTGATTGACACATGGCCTGAGACTGTTAGTGCTTCCCTATGAAATTGATTGACACATGGCCTGAGACTGTTAGTGCTTCCCTATGAATTGATTGACACATGGCCTGAGACTGTTAGTGCTTCCCTATGAAGACGGGGGAAAAAATCCAAGAGGACTTGATGAATACCATCTTCAGCACTGGAAAAGCCATGCTTGCAAATGCAGCAGATGTTTGTGGGCATTTTTGATATGTAGTTTCAAGCACATTATTTCTTTTCTTGATCATTTTGTTCATACTAAAACTTTGTGAAATTCGAAGCGCGCTGAATATTTGTGTTCTTTTCATGTAGCTGAAATTGAATATCAGATCTGACAATACTTATGACATCTTGCTTAACATAATTCATGAAACTCCGGGACATACATTTTGGTATTGCACATGTGGTGGTTGAAACATTTAGGAATATGCATTGTGGTAGAAACATTTAGGAATATGCAATGTGGTTGAAACAATTAGGAATATGCATTGTAGATGGTAGAACACTGGTACATTCAGTGTGTGCTGTCATCAGTGGGTTGTGTAGTGGGATGTGCAGTGGGATGTGCAATGGGATGTGTAGTCTGGGATAATCATGATGGTAGAAAACAGCAATACCTGCGTTGTGTGATGTGCAGTGTGATGTGTAGTCTGTGGGCTATTCACGATGGTGTTGGCTCTGCACAAGACACTCTGCAGGGTGGCCGGTGTCTGTCCACGCTCCACACTGGTGGCAGCAGGGCTGGCTTTGTTGTTGTGAATGGTGCAAGGAGAGGATTGATTCAGTGTTTGCTTATCAACAGAGGAAAGTCACTTTTGTAGTGCTCACTGAGCAAAGGCTCCCTGCATGACCTCTGTGTGGCATGTGGCAGAGGAAGATTTCACTAGAGGAGCAGGTGTTACATTTGCTACATTTCACTAGAGAAGCAGGCAATGCATTTGCTAGATTTCACTAGAGAAGCAGGTGTTACATTTGCTACATTTCACCAGAGAAGCAGGTGTTACATTTGGTATATTTCACCAGAGAAGCAGGTGTTACATTTGGTAGATCTCACCAGTGAAGAAGGTGTTACATTTGGTAGATTTCATTAGAGAAGCAGGTGTTACATTTGGTAGGTTTCACCAGAGAAGCAGGTGTTACATTTGCTACATTTCACTAGAGAAGCAGGCAATGCATTTGCTAGATTTCACTAGAGAAGCAGGTGTTACATTTGCTACATTTCACCAGAGAAGCAGGTGTTACATTTGCTACATTTCACTAGAGAAGCAGGTGTTACATTTGCTACATTTCACTAGAGAAGCAGGCAATGCATTTGCTAGATTTCACTAGAGAAGCAGGTGTTACATTTGCTACATTTCACCAGAGAAGCAGGTGTTACATTTGGTATATTTCACCAGAGAAGCAGGTGTTACATTTGGTAGACTTCACCAGTGAAGCAGGTGTTACATTTGGTAGATTTCATTAGAGAAGCAGGTGTTACATTTGCTACATTTCACTAGAGAAGCAGGTGTTACATTTGCTACATTTCACTAGAGAAGCAGGTGTTACATTTGCTACATTTCACTAGAGAAGCAGGTGTTACATTTGCTACATTTCACACATTTGCTACATTTCACTAGAGAAGCAGGTGTTACATTTGGTAGATTTCACTAGAGAAGCAGGTGTTACACTTCCTAGATTTTACTAGAGAACCAGCCATTACATTTGCTAGATTTACATTTGCTAGATTTCACTAGAAAAGCAGGCATTATTTTTGCTAGATTTCACTAGAGATGCAGATGTTACATTTGCTAGATTTCACTAGAGAAGCAGGTGTTACATTTGCTACATTTCACTAGAAAAGCAGGTGTTACATTTGCTACATTTCACTAGAGAAGCAGGTGTTACATATGCTACATTTCACTAGAGAAGCAGGTGTTACATGTAGACGCGTTTCAGTCTTGCGTCCAGAATAAACAACAGGCACTTAGGCTTTCATACGTGTTGTCGGCTTCGATGCAGCCTTTCATTTATTCTCGATCTCCCTTGGCCTCGAGGCCGTTATACAGTGAACACCTCTCAAACAATTATACATGGACAATTCTATTCAGGTTGTGAGTTATGATCTCCTCACACAAGCAAAGAAACACAAGTTTTCCCTCCAACTTACCAGTAGACAAACCAGTGATATATGACCTTCTGACCTCGAAAAAGGAATTTGCAAAATTCATACCCACACGTGCCTGCCTGCAACGGCCAATCTGATTGGTCGAGACATGGCGCTAGGGACGCCACGAGCAAAGGGAGGTAACTCCCAGTGCGCCGCGTCACCACCCGCCAGGTATAAATAGCGCAGACAGAGCACGTTCCATCTCTTTGACTTTTTCGCTGGCACTGGAGTACATGTGCTAGGGATTACCTCGGGTCACTTGTGTGATTTAAGGAGTTTGCCGTTCCTTCGCTGGAGCTTGAGGGAAGTACTGCGGCGTGCCGCTGGTTTGGCGTCTGTT
>JAWQFJ010010864.1:5000-7500 GCA_034096865.1 Theodoxus fluviatilis
TTACCAGAGTAGTCTACACTGTTGACTGTTGTTTGGAGTGTGACTTGATCTGTACTCTTGATCTTCTCCGGCAGTCTTGAAGCTTCCGATTTCGCTGATGTTGTTTTCGACTCCCGGCTTTTGCGGTCCCTGTCTTCTTTACTCGTGTGTGGAACTTTCGTTTTTCTTCTTGAAACTTGTATTCGTGTTACTGCTGTTGTTGACTGCCGTGTTGCAGTTACGAGTATATCAGAGCGTGACTGAAGACTCGCATACACCTTGAGTTGCACCGATACCTCCCTCGTCAGCTGCAATGCTGTGGTCTTTGTGTCTTCAGGGCCTGCTCCAGCAGCCTTCAAACGGAAACCGTGTTGCGTCTTTCCTTCCTTTCTGGGCACTTCTCCTCCAGATGGCGCGCTTGAATCGCTTGTTGTTCGAGTTTTTACTGTTGACGTTGAATTTGGAGAGTGAAAGTTCCGTGAAGCCTCTCATTTTTTTATTCGTATAAAAACGTCTGCTGTCTGTTACTCAAGTCACGCTGCTGCTGCCCCCATTGTGAGTAGGATATAAACACACATCCACCGCGTCTCTTTAAGTGATTCGTAGAGGACAAATAACTATGAAAAACCCACCGAGACGATTTATTCTCATTCTAACCAGCTCTTGTGATTTTGCGGTCAATGGCCTTACGTAGCCCACATGGGTGGTACATTTTCAAGAATGTCCCGCTGCTAGGGGCTTGGGAGCGGGTTTTTCTTCTTGGAGATTTTGCCGTGCTGCTGTTGTTGACTCGTGTGTCACTCGACTGGACACTGACGCGGTCACTCGACTGGACACTGACGCGGTCACTCGACTGGACACTGACGAGGTCACTCGACTGGACACTGACGAGGTCACTCGACTGGACATTGACGCGGTCACTCGACTGGACACTGACGCGATTGATTTTGGACCGCGTTCAAGAACGAGATATGTGTGTGTTGACGCTGCTCTTGACTGGATTGTCGTACGACATGTTATCGTATTCATCATAGGTTGCACTCCGGATCAAGACAGTCTCGAACTAAAGCTTTGTCTTGGAGCATCTTTTCTCCTGGATGTTCTCCGTGAAGCCAAATAAGGCTGATAGGCCCTTAAGAAATAAATATCCTTTCATTCGTTCATGAAGTCTCTGATTTGAAGTTGCTGGTGGTCTACGTGCATGATCAGAAAATTCATAGCGTCTCTGTTCCCCTTCTCTTGTATTTTAAATACTAAATGCCGATATTGATATTTGTACGTACCCTTCTTTTCACGGTCCATAGTTTCCTGGAGCTTTTGATCTAAGAATACGAATTGAAGCTTCGGCTTCACACACACACCCCATCCCCCTCGCACACACCCACACACACACCTTCCCATCCATAGATGCACGCACACACCCACACACACCTTCCCATCCATAGATGCACGCACACACCCACACACACCTTCCCATCCATAGATGTACGCGTACACACCCACACACATCTTCCCATCCATAGATGCACGCACACACCCACACACACCTTCCCATCCATAGATGCACGCACACACCCACACACACCTTCCCATCCATAGATGCACGCACACACCCACACACACCTTCCCATCCATAGATGCACGCACACACCCACACACACCTTCCCATCCATAGATGTACGCACACATCCACACTTATCTTCCCATCCATAGATGTACACACACATGGCTTTGCCTGCTGCTGTTCCTGTTTTTAAAATTGTTTGCGGGACGCAGCGGGACTTTCGGTGGTAAGAGGGTTAATTAAACCTGCTGCTGCATAAGGGCCACAGGATCAGTTGACCTCTACAAAGGCTGCCTCAAAACATTCTTGAAGACGTCTGGTAAGGAGACAGCAGGTGGCGAAAAACCAACATCCGACTACACTTCCTGAAGGGCGGCGATCCAAAGGAAGTCATGCAATATAAAGTGTAAAGTTTGCTCGTCCTTGTCAACATACGAAGTACTTGAAAATAGCGCACAGAGATGTCCGTCGGTTTGTACGCAGCCTGTCCTTTCTGTCACAGTCTCAGGGCAACTGAGTTTTGGATGCTGTCTCACTTTGGGCACCACCAACGTCTGTTGGGTTAGAATTTAGGGTTAGGGATTAGAGGTTTAGAGGTTTGGGGTAAGGGGTTAGGGGTTAGAGTTAGGTTTAGGGTTACTGCCACTGCAGCAACATTTTTCCAATCGCAGAAGCAAGAGAGACATCCAGGGCCTGGCTCCCCCTCCTCTCCATGCCTACTCCTGCTGCTGCTCCTGCTTGACCCATCATGTCCACTCATTCTGCTCCTGCTTGACCCATCATGTCCACTCATTCTGCTCCTGCTCCTGTCCCTCCTTGAAAAACACCCCCTCTGCTGCTGCCCGAAATCCTTGCATCTGATAGAGTTGTTCCTGCTCTTCATTCAGGGTTAGAGACGACCACTGTAACTTTGCTGTGATTGAAGCGTCTGCTGTTAGATGCAGACGTTGTGAGACC